>VKOC01047437.1:0-48468 GCA_009364415.1 Spea multiplicata
CAAGGCAGGTACTGGAACAAGGCAGGTACTGGAACAAACAAGGCAGGTACTGGAACAAACAAGGCAGGTACTGGAACCACTCAGGAACCACACAGGTAGTCCATTGACTTTATCAATGTCAAGGCCCAGACTTCAGGGCTGGGCAGGCTTATAAAGGCTGTGATAATCAGGTAAGCAACTGCAGCTGGACCTGATGATTGGTTTGAGTGGAAATGGCGGCCACTAGTGGCTGGAAACGTAAAATAAATGATGGAAAGTATCAACAAGTCCAGCCTGCGCATGGTGAATCGTTACAAAGTCTTACCCCCCACACCATACATAAAGCCATTCTGTCAATGTTTTCAAAATTACATTTTATAGCTCAGTATCACTATCTACCCTGGCTAGGCTAGGCTAGGCAGCAGAGAAGAATATATGAGTATATGATAATGGCTCTGTCATTGTTTGGCTCTGTATACAAATATGGGAGAAATACAGTACAACCATCGGCGTCTGGTTCAATATTATAGTAATGGGATTTATGTTGAACCCTATATTTCAGGCTCACTATGTGCTTATGCTCACTATGAGCTGCACTATATCATATCTATGTCTGGATAACTGTATGCTGATGGGTGCTATGCTTTAACACCTGCACATGCATAACAGGGATTATAGTACACAACCACCTTAGTGCCAAAGATTACTTAACTATTCCATTGTGTCTGATTTCCTATTAAGCATATGCAAAACATTTGTTCGGGACCTACCCAAAATTTGTTTTACTTTTTTTAATTCTCCGCAGTTCTAATATCATTTATTCCTCAAAATAACATTCCTCAGTGTAACCTCTGTAAAAATATAGTGGGGGCACAATTTGGTAAGATAATACTGACAGGCTGTTTGGGGATACAAATGTCACTGGTAAGTTGTTTGGGGCAAATATAGCAGTGGTATGGTGCTTGGGGCAAAGATGGCACTGATAAGCTGTTTTGGACAAAGCTGGCACTGTGGGAAGTTTCTTTTTACTCTAATTTCCCTATTTCATCAGCTTTCTACTACCCAGCTATATATCAACTGCACTGCCCATGCTAAACACCCAAAGTATTAGTCTGTCACTATTCCCTTTCCCATGCTTATCTGTCCTGGTTTTCTCCTTAGTCTTCATCTCTCTATCCTTATTCTACCTTACACTGATCACCTCAATGACAACTTCATAGCTTTATTTAAATTACTCGAATGCTTCTCTGAAATATCCACATTGGGCTCCCTGTGTTCTTGTGTTTATTAATGAAGAAAGCTGAACTTTATATCATAGAGAATGTTGTTTAAGACTTCCCTATGACCCCCTTTGTTAAATCTATTCCAGTGCACGTTTCTAGGAAGAAAACCTTGCTACAACTGTTGTTGGTAGCACTTATGCATACTTTACATGATTTACATTTATAGTCCCTCCAGTATGTTTAATTTTCTTTTTGAAATGTACCCCTCAGTTCTTTTGTTTTTTTAGGTGCATTTATTTTACATACAAATCTGAGGCTATAATTGTTTTGCAACGTCATTCCCTGTAGACACGTCTTTCTTCATTCCTTTTTACATCTAAGCACATTAAGTTTGCAGAGCTGCTTAGAATAGCCACAGCTATAAATCATACCTCTCATCTTTCCTTCATTCTTACTGCTTCATTTTCATTATAATTCTGTACTCAACATAATATATTATAGACTTTTGTTGGACTTTGTCTGTAAAATTACTGTACAAGAGAGAGCTATCCAGTTTAAGGTTGAACTCCTGGGAGAGTTCACAAGTAAAGATGAATCGAAGAGTAAAGCATATGGTGCAGAATTGCATTGGTCTTAATTTTAAAAATTACATCTACATATGGTTTTGTATGCAGAAACCAGATTGCTCAGTCCTGCAAATGTTTATTTTCTTGCAAACTGCAAATTCCTTTTAACACTTCCCATTCATACTGCTTTTAGTGCATTTGTCCAATATTTGCTTGTATGATTTTTAGATCATGAAAAAGCCATCCATAAAATTGTATAAACTTAGCCAAAGCTTTAAGAAAAGATTGGCAGCGGTTTTTAAATTTGGCATCAAACTACTGGCTTCTATTTTTCCTTTTAGTGAACACGATTTGTTTGGGAAATTGTGTAGTTTGATTTTATTGATCATGGAGGTCTGTCAATCAACCATATTTTATAAAGTGCAGAAATTGTACAACAATAAGGCTAAGCAAATACTACTGCCAAAATGTGTAACGCTATAACTAAATGAGTGAACATAGTCAGCCAGTTGATGTCACCTCATATCAACCATGATATCACCTGATATGACATGGGGGTATCTGTGATATTTGCTACATCTATTATTTATGGGCCACACTTCTTCACCACTGTCGGTCTAAGGCAGGGTATCAGCATCATAATCAAGCATTCTGCATTTTTTAGCAAAAAAAACAATGCTATGGAGGTCTGCACAGACTCAAGGGGAAGCAAGTTTAAGAAATCACAGCTAAGTGGAATGAAAATTGGAGAAATTAATGGAAATATAAACTTACAGGTTAATGCGACTTTTATTTCATCTATGCACTTTGTGGATGTCCATTTAATGAATGTCCATATAAGCAGATTTAGCACGTATAATTAGAAATAATGAGTATATTTTTCATCAAACAATGAAAAAGAAAACCCCACTTATAAACCATCTGAGAGCATGGTCATTATATGTAGATACATGTCCAAGGGACCTGCGATCCCATTCTTTGTCCAAGTAGAGAAAGATTGAAGATGCATTGGCACAATGAAAAGTTAAAAAATGATTTTTTTATTAAAATCAAAATATGCGTCATTAAGTAGGTAATACAATGCTTTGTGTTTTTATTCGTCAAACTATCTATTTTTTGTCTACAGAGGCATTTATAGCTAGAAAGAGTTAAATAGATAAAGTAATATCATTCAGAAGACCTTGGCAAATTGATGTACACAAGCTTTGCTTCTTAAAAATGACCTGGAATATATCTCTATTCTGTCTCAAAGTCTTGAAGAGATTACAGCTAAAGTCTTTAATACTTATAAACACTTTACAAAAACACACACTCAGTCAATGCAGGCCATTTAAAGGATTTAAAATAAAAGTCACCTTGTTCATAAAATCCATTCAACAGAAATAGTTCTGTTTTAGAACAAGCTACGAAAGATCAAATGTTAACATAAAGATATATAACTGATCAGATGAAAAACAAGAGTCCAGAGTCTTTGTAAATAATGCAAAATGGAATGGCAAATGTTTTCATATGTGACAGAGATATATACTAAAAAATATCATGTGTTATATTTGTGTCTGTTGTCATTGTACACTGAAACCAAGAAAAATCACTAATGAAAGAATAAAAAAGTTAGTTTTAATTTTATTTGTGACTTAGCAAAGAATATGTCTCTTCTTTTCCAAACAGATACATAGTTGTAATGTTAACAATATTATTATAAAACCCTGCTATTGTATGTAGTGTGGTAGGCTACAAGCTATGAGCTTCTGTGCTTTGCACCAGATGGTTTGCGCATGCTCACTGAAGAGGTTGGCACATATCAGTCCAACTGCACATGCGTAGTAGCACATTGTAGCAAGAATTAACCTGGACAGCAGTAGTGAGGACAATTCCACTGAAATTATTGTGCACATATTTAAATACACTCCCTCTTTTGCACTTGACACATTTGGGTAAACATTAAAATCATCAGTACAGTGCTTTACTGGCCTTCTCTAGATCCTAATATAATTTTAAAGAGTAATACCATTTTACAACTTACTGTCCAGAATCCTGACATCATGTGTTTGATAATGAGTTAGAAACAATAGGTACATCATTAAGCTGCCAGGAAAATAAAAAAAAATAGGATGGAAACAAAAAAGCTTTAACCCCTTTGTGACAATGGCTGATTTTGTTTTCTGTACCCTTCGTAACAATGGCAGTTTTAACATTTCTGTGATGCTCATGTTTAGCTGTAATTTTCTTCTTGCTCATTTTCTGAACCCACACAAGTTATATATTGGTTTTATTTCAGGACAAGAAGGGATTTCTTTAGATGCCATTATTTGTATTGTATCATAATTTACTGTAAAAAAAATACAATATGGCAAAACATTGAGGGGAAAAATGACTTTTACTTGAAATATCTTTTACTCATCTATAAAAGCTAATGAAAAAACCTGCTAAATAGACTATTTCTCTTGAGTCTAGAAATACTCTCTGTTTTCTTTTCTTTTTTTTGCCAGTTGTGGAGCAATAAGCACAAAGCTATATATTCTATTTCAAAACCATTTTTTTGAAATCTGATAATTCTGCGCCCATGTGCTATTTGAGACATCTTTGAAGCCAGTCAATGCAATTTATCCCATCAAACCATATATGTTTGAAAACTAGACACCCCAGGGTATCTCAAATACTGGTATTTTAACCCTTTCATCCATGAATTCTACTACCAGCTGTAGTCAAAGTTCATAGTAGTATATGTCACTGTCAAACACCTCGATATGTCTTCAGCAACATCTGCACCGGAGTGCAGTGATACCCCCCATGCGTGGGTTTGTCAGTTTGTTTGGGGACTAAAAGGCCACATTTGCGAAGCTTATATTTTAAAAATGGAATTTTGACATGTTAAAAATACTGTCCACATATCCTATTTGGGAGATTTTTTAAGCCGATCAGTTCAATTTACCCCATCAAATCATATATTTTTTTAAACGAGACAAGGTATTTCAAATGCTGCTATTTTAACTCTTTCCATCCACATTTTACCACCAGCCTTTATCAAAGTTTGCAGTAGTATTTTTTGTGTTTTTTTCCCCACACACACATTCTACATTAGGTATGAATTTACATCTCCTGCTATATTCCACAGCCAATCAACACCCCAATATGTGTTCAGCAACATCTCCTAAGTGCAGTGATACCACCCATGCATGGGTTTTTCTTGTTACTTGGGAGGTAAAGGGCCACCTTTGCGAGGTGTGCATTTTTTTTTAGAATTTGACAGCTGGTCAATCTGTGCCCATGTCCTATTTTTGGGACATCTATGAACCTGAACAGTTCGATTTACCCCATCAAATCATACATTTTCTTAAAATTAGACACTCCATGGACCTTTTACATGGCAGTATTTTAACTCTTTCCACGTGAGAATTTTTGTGAAGATGTAGCACTAATTTTAGGACTTGCACAGGGGGAGCCCACAGTATTCAGGAGGGTCTGGAGGACACACGGTGGTATATTTTATGATCCCCAGACTACATCTCCACAGAGTGTCCCAGGCTCAGGCTGTTTGTGTATTCCCCTTGCTGGAACTGAAGGAGAACTTTATGTGCTTTTCTGTTTCATGGTATTTTCAGGACAGTACAAGCACTGCATACTCTAAGCTACGGTTAGCTACAGCGCCAACGCGGCTCCAGTGCAGATGCATCCCCCCTTCTTCTCTACAACACTGGCGCTGAAGGGGTTAACTGCTGGTGTTACGGCAGGAGGAGGCACAGTTTGCCCCGGGAGTAGCTAGCCGGGGTACAGGTTGTCCAGCCACACTTTCTACATATCAAAACTGTACCACAGTCATCCTTGTGGTTGTTAATCTTGTTTCCAAGGTGATCCTCTGCATAACATTACAAAAGCTACCATCCGCTAAAGAGTTGGCTACTGAGGCTTCAATAATCCACAGAAGAACTGTAGTTAGCTGATTTAGGGGAAACAGATCCCGATAGGATTTTTTAAGCACTCTTATTTTAAACCTTTACTCTTAAGATATTCCTCTTAGGCTTTGTTTGGTAAATATTATCGATCTTACGTCAACAGTTCACTACTGTATAACAACAAAGAAGACAATATGAATAACAAAATATAAATAAGCAGAAGTGTTTGCAACGGCAAAGAAAATGCAGTTTTAAAAATTTCCATTATAAAATAAGCTGTTACTTTGTAGAAAAGTGACTTACTCTCATGAAAGACAGGCCATTCATCTTATACTGTGTCAAGTGCAGCTCTAACCAACTAAGTATTAACATTACTGTCAGGAGAGATATTAATGCCTCAGAAAATGCACCTTATGCTCTGTGTATTTGTACTTCTAGACCATGACCCTTTTAGACTACGAGATTGGCAGCATGATTACCTGCTTCTAGCCACCTGGAAAGTTTTCACTTTAAAACACTTTATTGAAAATCACACAGAGCTAGTCCACCCTTTATTGTAGCCTGTGCATTATTATGTCAGATGGAAACCATTATATTTCCCCAGGTAAACTGCTGTCTTCATCAACTTAGAAGTAAATGAGGTCTAATCTCACAGCTAGTGTTTTGCTTTCCACAGGCTTTATTTGACCACAGTTGAAAGTCTCTTTTGCACTATTATGCGTCTAGAGTATTGGTCCGACATAAATGTAAGTCAGACCATGTTCAAAACTGAATTAATAACAATGTATTGTAAGCGCAAACATTTTGTATATTTCTATTATAAGGTGCCAGCTTTTATCGTTTCCAGTTTCTCAGGATAAATCCCCTGCATTTTTATGTGCATAGGCTAGACGTATTTAAATACATTTATTTGCATTATGCCAGTCTTACTACACCGTGCACACAGCACCTGCTTCACTATACCCAGTAAGAAAGCAAAATATGTTAGATTCACAGTGGCAGGCCCTGGCCAGTTTTTACCCCCTTATCCTGTAAATGCCTATAAACTGCAATCTGATCACAAAACTAGTATTTAAGGCTAATGATTGCTCCTTTTAGTTACCATAAACATAGTAGCTCAACGTTAAGCAAAATCAATCATCCATTATCATAACCCATTGGAATAATGCACCATACCATCAAAAATGACTAGTTCATCAAAAAATAATGTAATGTTGAAAACAAATTTGTAAAGCAGTCATTGGTTAGAGGTAACAATTAACTACTCTAGATGAAGAAGCAATGTCTTACTAGATCTCATGCACCTATATGTACATCAGATGACAGAAGCTGTCAACCTGCTGGTTAAAAAAAATGTTCAATACACTATATGCAGTGATGGATGAGGCTCTGTACCAGGAGTGGACAGATATGGCAAAATATGTTGAAATTCAAGTATTTATAATTTTGTATAGCAGGAGATCGATTTTGTGCTAGCTTGGGCCAGATTGGAGTGATCATTTGAGAAACATTTTTTGTTATCAGTTGGCTCATAAAACTCGGGAACTGTATACAAAGTAGCAATTGCTAATATAGCCAGGGCTGGCCCAAGACTTAATGCCTTGCATTTTAAACTTCGCTGACACCATTATCTACCCTAACCTCTCTCTCCTCCGCTTAAAAAAAAAAAGCAATTGCCCCAGTCGGCTCCATTGTAGGGCCGGCCCTGAATATATCCCAGAAATGATTGAATACCAGCTGCATATTTCATGGTACCATTATTGTGCACCCTGCACATATGTGGGCTCCCAGACCTAATATTTTTCTGTTAAAAAAAAGTGACAAACCATCTTTAAGTATATTTTGAATAAGATACACATGAAACAGTTCCTAATATTACTGTGGCTCATGACATGTAATGAGTTAGGTCTAACTGGGAGTGCACCAGTATATTGGCCAGAAAGGGTATTGACAGATGCACAATGTTAAAATATTTTACTCCAGGTATTATTCTCATTGCCGATTACGTTATAAAGGACCACAGACCCCAATTATGGGTGAAATTGGCATGTACCTGAATATATTTTTTTCTTTCACCTAAATAAGTTCAGCAAGGGATACAGGCATTGATTTTGAAAATATGATCATGCATGATCATGATCTTTTATTTAAGGCTAATGATGAAGTCATATGAAGCCATTTTGTATCACATAGTTGTTTGGCTTCTTTTTAAATCATAATGATAACAGATATCACCCAAATGGCCCTGATCAAAAGTTTACATACCCTTGAATGTTTAGCCTTGTTACAGACACACAAGGTGACATACATAGGTTAAAATGGCAATTAAATGTTAATTTCCCACACTTGTGGCTTTTTAACTTGCAATTAGTGCCTGTCTATAAATAAATGAATTTGTTAGCTCTCATGTAGATGCACAGAGCAGGCTAGATACCCTGGGGAGCAGAAAAAAACTGTCAAAAGATCTGCGTAACAAGGTAATGAAACTTTAGAAAGATGGAGAAGGATATGAAAATACATCCAAAGCTTTAAGCTTTTGTCAGTCAGTACTGTTCACTTAATACCAAGATCCTAGCACACTGTAATGTGAAGTGACAAGACCAAAATAGAGCTTTATGGTCACACCCATAAGAGCAATATTTGAAGAGGGGTCAACAAGGCCTATAGCGAAAAGAATACATCCCCACTCTGAAGCATGGTGGCTCACTGATATTTTTTTGTGAGGGGGGTGAGCTCTAAAGGCAAAGAGAATCTGTTGAAAATTGATGGCAAGATGAATGCAGCATGTTCTCAGAAAATACTTGCAGACAATTTGCATTCTTCCGCATGAAAGCTACGCATGGTATGTTCTTGGACTTTCCAGCACAACAATGACCCTAAGCACAAGGCCAAGTTGACCCTCCAGTGGTTACAGCAGAAAAAGCTGAAGAATCTGCAGTGGCCATCACAGTCTCCTGACCTTAGTAACATCGAGCCCCTCTAATATCATCAAAATCTCACAATGACCAAAGACTTTGCATGACCTGTAGGCATTTTGCCATGATGAATGGGCAGCTCTACCACCTGCAAGAATTTGGGGCCTCACAGACAATTATTACAGACGTCTGCATGCTGTCATTGATGCTAAAGAGGGGAATACTGTCAGGACCCGGGCGAGCAGGTCTGGTAGGAGTCCATGTGCAGGGGATACGGGGAACTCTGTCTGTACCCCTTTATGCATGGTGACAGAGAGATAGGTACAGACAGAATAGCAGGACTGGAAAGGCAGAGAGACGGGTGCTGAGGCAGGTACAGGCTCAGGAGCTGAGGCAGAGAGACGGGAGCTGAGGCAGGTACAGGTAGGTTCAGGCACAGGTTCAGGCACTGGTTCAGGCGGAGGCCCAGTGGCAGGGCGGACAGGAACGGAAGTAGTACCGGGCCAGGCACGTGTACTGGTTCGTGCACGGGTACAGGCTTAAGCTCAGGTAGTGGATCATGCACGAGTACCGGCTCAGGCACGGGTACGGGAATGAGCACAGGCTCAGGCAGGAACGGGCACAGGCTCAGGCAGGAACGGGCATGGGCACAGGCACAAGCTCAGGTACAGGAATCGGCTCAGAGCAAAGCAGTCCTTCAACGTTAATGCCAAGGCCCTGACTGAAGGGCAGGACAGGTCTTATAAAGGCAGGGCTTTACTCAGTCAATGAGGCGCAGCTGTACCAAATAATGAGCTCCAGAGCACTCCAAAGGGATGAGGGTGGCCACTAGAGGAAGCAGATGGAACAACCACCTGATTGATACAGCCAGGTTTCAGGCAGCAGAGAGTGGATCCTAACAAATACACAGTATTAAGAACTAAGGGTATGCAGACTTTTAAACAGGGGCCATTTCATTGTGTTCTTTGTTGCCATGTTTTGGTTTATGATTGTGCCATTCTGTTATAACCTACAGTTGAATATGAATCCCATAAGAAATAAAAGAAATGTGGTTTGCCTGCTCACTCATGTTTTGTTTAAAAATCGTACATACGGTATATTACCAATTCTCCAAGGGTATGCAATCTTTTGATCACAACTGTATCTTTGAAAAGGTTGATTTTATATTTAGAATATAGATTTGTCTGCAGATTTTCTTTGCAATTGCTATTGTATACTGTAACTACTTCATATTATTGCACAGTGTTAAACAGACAAGATGTCATTTATTAATATTATTAGCATTTTGTAAATTTTGCTTCCCAAAGTTAATATGCGATTTCTTATTTTCTAAAAAGATGGATTCAAACTTGAAATTGAATAATAATTTAAATAGTTTGTTTTTAATATCATACAAATTAATTGGAATGAAAAATTCTGTTTATTAATCTTAACAGCCCCATATAATATTATTTTTTTCTATCAGTGCTAGCATTTAGGAATGACAGTTTACCATCTGTTAGTGCTCACATGTTGGTAGAGATCAGTGGGTGGGCTACTATTCCTCAACAGGATGCGACAAGTGTTGATATCTCTAGTAGACATGGACAAAACGATGCTGATAAGAAAACGTATAGGCTTATTGCTTCTCTTAGCTTTAGAATAAACCTTTTCTCAGAGATGTTTATAATTATTGTAGTAATATTCACGTTGCCAGCATGAAACGCACAGTGGGCTGTATTTACAAGCATAACATTTGCATAAACTAATTCACATAACATTTAGACCTGCAGACTTCTTTAATGCTTCCTAACTTATGTTGCTGTGCTTATTATCAAAAAAACCCTTTAATCTAAAATAGTTGTAAAATCTACAAGTTTGCATTTAAGACCTTGGATTCTGTATTTTAAAACATTTTGCTATAGATTAGTGCAAGCAGAAAATAGATTTATATTTATAAGATCTATGCCAAGATCTAAGATCTAAGCTACTGTTGTGTGTGGACTCTAGAGTAACAAGGCCTTTGGGTAGCTCTCCTGGTACACTCCTGGTGCACCCTTTCTTTGCACCCTTTAAGTAGTCTATTTTGGACTGGACCAAATTCTGCACATTGAGCGCTGTTGTCTGTGCTATTATAAGCTAAATGTTTTGGGACACTACATTTTTAGACTTCTATCTTGGGTTTACCCATGAGATGAATAGTAGCAGTGTCAAGTAGTAAACCACAGATCCATCTCAAACGATTAAGAGGCAAAGAAACTTATTTTGAGGTTGACAATTATTGATATTATAATTACATATTTGAATGCCACCCAACCATTGTGAATTAGAATGTGCTGTTTCTGCAGCCTAATTTAGTGATGGAGACAAGGTACAGAAATCATGTTTTTTTTATCATAATGAAAGAGAATTAAATTGTAAAGTTTTATTAAAATGATAATTTAAGCAGATAAAACGAGTAAGCACAATACCATAAAAGCATGTGCTGTATACAGCATGAAACCATCTCAGTAGGTCTTTAGGTCTAAAATTGGAAAGTTAAAAATCTGTTCGAATATACCTTTTAAGAAGCACTTTGCCCCCCCCCCAAAAAAGAACACTAAATGAGAATTTAGTAACAAATAACACTCATGCTTATCAAAAACATCCATGCAACACTCTTGCAAAGTGATTTCAGAATATGTGGAGCAGAGGTGAATCAACGTGCTAACATCTGCCTTGTTTATAAGAACTATCCATTTAAATGTATTTTTTTAGCCACCAGGCCTGCATGAAACAGATAAATATATTGACGTTCCACATGCAAGGCTCTCATGTTGATAGCAATTTAACTGAAACATTCATTTTGAGTTGCTGCTGGAAATCATCCTTAATCCTTGCATTTGTATAGAAGGTAAGGAACTTTCATACTATGATTATTCTACAAAATAGAGAAAGAACTTAGAAAGCGAATACAATTTGCTATCATGATACTGAACAATTTATCAACTTTTAGAAAAGGTAAACGCAATTCAAATACATCTTTATTACAGTCTTTTCAACTATATAATAGCCCTATCATAAAACACCTCATGTGCCAATCATCACACATAGTGACAGTTTAATATCAACATTACATTTCTTAACAGCCGATTTCCCCTCATGAAATCCATATTTTCATTTCCATATATCTCAATTGAAAGGTGCACTCAAGCACTGTGAATGTCACAAATTCAGTAAGGATTACTCAGATATGAGATTTATGGGGCCATACGTATGCTTCACCTGATTTCTTATGTTTTATTTAGTTCATTCACAATCTAGATCAGGAATACCAAATACTTGGACTATTTATACATTAGGTTTATTTGTGTATTAGGATAATTAAAAAGCATACAATTTATATTAGCCATACTATTGCTGCACTAATGAATTAATATATGAACATCTTTTAAATAAACGTTTATTTGTTTGTAAATATTTTATTAAAACAGAAAAAACATCTAGTAGTAGTAGTAGTTAATAACCTTAATGTTCTGACAATGGTCTTAAGATGCTTAAAGGGAAACAAAATTAGAAGTTTCCATAACATGTTTAAAGTTATTTAAAAGGACCTTGCAAATTTCTTAAGGAAATTAAACTAATTATATGCGTAGACACATATATGTGTTTTTTGTATCCCTTTGCCACACATTCATCTTGTGTTTTGCTGTCATCCAACTCAGGGCAACAAAACATTCTCTTGTCTGTTTCCGTCCTTCCTGCTCAGAACAACATGCAGTAGTCTAACAACACTGTGATTTCTGTAGTTGACCTAGAAAATAAATGTTATGGAGATGGTGTTCTGGATTTAAGTATGCACAGTCCACAATAACATTGAAAAAACGACCCAAAGAATAAAATAACCTGACTCATATTGAGTCCTGCTTTTCAACCATTCCTACTGGTGCTTATTGCTACCCATTAGTGATAAATTCCCAGGGCCCTATATGAATACCTACAAACTTCCCCCCCAGAGCTCTTCTCCTGTTTTTTATGGGAGGTGATAATAAGTGGAGCTGCATTGCGGTGGTGTGTCAGCACACATATACTTGAAAGCAGCAAGGAGTGAGTGCAACTTGGGTGCCAAGAAATTGGAATAAAACACCATTTCACACTTCTAAAAAATGAAAAGTTGCCCCAGAAGCCGGATAATCATCTCTGATTCCTGGAGGGGTCAGGCCAGAAAGTTCCATGGTATCCCTATAAAGACCTATGGCGAGATTTCTTCAATTGTTCTGTGGATCTCAAAATTGCATACTGTAAATGATGTCATGAATGCTTTGAGCTAGGTTCAACATAGTATTTGTAACATCAGTGCACATATAGCACATCCCAATAATTATACATATTCTCTTTAATTTGTGGCAAAAACACCAACCATTTAAGACAAAGCAGGACTTTGATACTGCTGCAAAGTAATCACCCTTGTTCTTAGAAAACTGTTGGCTTTATTTATTATACCTTATATATTATGCTTATAAGTGTCTTCTATTAACACAACTTATTCTAATAAACAGTTGTTTGTATGTAAATTGTGCCATTATCCTTTGATTCAATGAGCCGTATATTGTTCCTATCATAGATAATATAAAAAAATTCACAATCACAGTCTTTAACACTCAAATAAAAAGTCATAAAATATATAGAAACACTTTTAGTTTAAATTAACTTTTCATTTGTTATCTTGTGTGTGCCCAAACCAGTGCAACTTTTATTGGAGGGTGTGACTGTGCTTCGCTAGCATTGTGGAGTCTCAAGACTTCTGCTGACAATTCTGCTTTTGGACATCCTGAGAGGACCACTCACTATTTTATTTTGTAAGCATTTTGGATATTGTTTATACCTCTTGATATGTGATATTAAAAAATACTAATCTGGTTACCCAATGGCTTGTGTACCTTGGTGTCCATCTGCATTTCTATTTGTGTACCTTGGTGTCCATCTGCATTTCCGAATGCCTGTACGGAAGGGGTTAAAAATTGGGTTGCTTTTAAACTCTCTCTGTGCCTATCCCATCATCTTATTTTGCTCAATAGATTTTGGGAGCATTGTATATAGAAACAGAATTTGACAGCCAATAAGAGCCACTTGGCCTATCTAGTCAATGTTTCTTGAGTGAGGAAAGCTCACTATGCCTGTTTAAATTCCCTCACTGTATTAGCCTCCACCACTGCTGCTTTGAGACTGCTCATGTTATATACTACCCTTTGAGTAAAGCAGAACTTCCTTACATTACATCTAAGCCTCTGAACCTCTAGTTTTAGACCACAACCTAACATTGCACCTCCTTTTAAATAAGCTTGCATCATATACTTTGTTAAATCTTTTAAGTATTTGTATGTTTCTACTGCATACCCTCTATCTTCTTTCCTCCAAGCTATACATTTATTAAGATCCTTTAACCTTTCCTGATCATGTTTGTTCTGCAAACTACTTACCATGTTTGTAGCTCTCCTGGTGATGGAGATTCTAAGTAAGGCCCGACCAGAGACCTATAAAGTGGCAAAGTCACATCCCTTTTTCTGCTACTAATGCCTCTCCTTATCCAACCCAGCATCGTGCAATGCGTTAAGTCATCAGAGATATTTATTCCTAAATCTCTCTCTTCTGTTGTCACCTACAGTGCCACCAATGCAATACTCTACCTTCGGATTTTTACGTCCCAAGTGCATTATTTTACCTTTATCAATATTAAACTGCAGCTACCACACTCTCAAGCATTCATTCGCCATTTGAGTTGTTACCCAGAATGTCTACCCTGTTGCAGACATTTGTGTTTTCTGCAAGAAATACCATACCATTAAGGTATATATTTAATTATATAGATCAGGCTATGTAATGTTTGTTGTTTTTTATATTTTTATATGTACACTGTTGATCACCATTTAAAGAATACAGATGATTCCCTTTACATCAGTACAAGGTTTTCTGTACATGCTCTTATTGGTAAGTTAGTACATTTTTGCCCACCCTACATTGTATTGTTTTGCTTTATTTTTATGTTCACAGTAAAGGGGGGTAGTCACTGTTTAGGGCTGGAAGCACTTATATTTTAAAGCATTTATTCTCTCTTTCTGGTTGTGTTTTTGTAAAAAAGGTCTGTTCAGTGGCCTGTTCAGTGGGACAGTGCCTGAAAAAAAGTACGCTTGAGAGGTATGGTAGTCTTTTCTAAATATAAAATATCTCATTAACAGCCTGCCATTGTGTCATAATGGTATATTCTATGTATTTTTTTTATAAAACATATTTCTCTTTTTAGCTACTTAGTCTTAATATACAAATAATCAGAGTTCCTATAATCTATGCTGTCAATGTATAGAGTTAAACATTCTGTGGTTGTTAGAATGAACTATAAGACATTCAACTCAACCCTTGAGTTCTTTAATGTGTACTTTAATGGATTCAAAACGAAGAGTCTGCTTAAGGTAATTAGCTTCTATACTTGCATTTTCTTCTCCAATTTCTGAAATTGTGTTTTACCTGTCAAGTGTCCTTCATATGTAGTAAGCCTAAATCTAGGGGTTTAAAACATTTAGCGTTTTAAAATCCAAAGCATCGATAATCAGAAAAGAGAATTGCATTGTGAAGGGGCCGTTGTCCTGGGTAGTAAATTCATTTTATCTGTACATTTTTTAATCTCTTCTGTGCTAGAAGGGGCAAGCAATGAATTGCTTTACAGCGAAGGTTGAATGAACACTCAAGGACTAAAGGGATTAAGATTACGATTTTTATATTCTCCGTAATATGTTGTCTTTATTTTAAACTCTATCTCTACAAGTGTATTTCTCTTTTTAACCACCAGTGGGTGTCAGATAGGCACATAGCCCACCTAAAATCTGAAATTGTAACTCTTCGAGTCCTTATCTTAATAATAGTGGGTCAGTCGAAACATTTTTAATATTGGCTTGATTATGAATTTATTTTGTTTTGTAGCTAGGAAGCTGTGATAACTCCCTAGTCACCATTCAGGTTTTTTTTTTTAATTCTCCAATGAAACATGTATTAATTACCTTATGTTATCCTTTTTTGATAAAATGCAAATGAACGTGGGCCATTTAACACTTGTTCATATACAAAACGCTATAGCCGACCATATAATTAACAACATTTTTGTTTCTTAAAGATCTTCAATGTCCATCATGTATGGCTTTTAAAGGATAATTAATAGTATTTTGGGAAATTCCCTTTAAAGGTCAATCCCAATCTTTAAGGAATTTAAAATAAATCACAAAATGTAATGGTGTAAATAAAATATTCCAAACAAATAGGTTATAACATTCATTTTATTACCCTCATTGCAATTTGTTTAGGGCAAATTATTATCATTTTCCCCTTCTTCTTTTTTAGTGCAGATGTTCATTTTTTCCACTAGAAGCTCTCCTGTTAAGTGTTTGATTTCTGGGTGATGAATTGAGTTAATTTAGATGGTAAACATAGAAACAGGTGTCACATGCCCACAGGTTTTCATAGCTGGTCTTTTGGAAGCATTAACAATGCATGTTTTCAGTATCTCTATACACGAGTGAAAGTAAATAACTCAATGGGCTTGAATCATTTTGCCAGACTTAATGCTCAGCAGGAATCTGGCACAGCTGAACCTTCTGCCAATATCAATGCCAAGGGTGAAAATGAAAGTGTGCAATTTTACAAATACATCATGTCACATGAACATACCATCTTGTTCGTATCTCATAGTTTGTAAACCGAAGAACACAAAAAGATGAGCAATGCAAGAAAATAGAAACATAGTGAGCCTAATTCTCCACTTATAAGAAAAAACAAATGATTAAATAATGATTTTTTATATTTATACATATTCATTACTTACTGTGTCATTTAAAATAAAATGAGTGAAATGGCATGCTCTGTATGTGTTTAACTGGTTGTTCTCTTATTTGTATATTTCTTTTTCATTATTGAAAAATGTAATTTTTAATGATCTATTACTCTCTATTAAACTCTAATCCTTTCAAATCTTAGCTCACCGAATTATGCCTTGATTTCTTTTGTGATGCATCTTTGAATTCAAAGAGAGTGTCTAATGCATTGTCACTTTTGTCATGAAATCTTTATTCTTTTTTGTTTAATAAGGCTTTAGGCAAATATAGTTTGAAAGTAAAATGATTTCTTCATATTTCATCTGAAAGTGTTTAAAGTATGGTTATCCTATAACCCTTGCAGTACATTAAATCTGATGGCAACATTGTTAATGGGAAATGAACCTCATTCGATCAATATTCCAAAAATATAACAGATCATTTTTAAGCACACTATGTTTTAAATTTACCACATCAGACAGGAATTGTCCTTTCGTTATTATTAGCATTTTATCAAGCAGAGCTATTATATCTCATGTCTGGGTACAGATCTAGTTTATATATAATATATATATTTTTTTTACCTGACAAGCCTCGTGCCCACTTCTCAGAACATGTATAAATAGTACTGGACTGACATAATTGTCATATTTATTTAGCTCTTACAGAAAGCAGGTCAAAAGCACCCACATCAAACAACTACAAGGTTCTTTTCTTCATCTTATGTCCTCTTTTTGTCACTATAGTAGTCTTTCTCTCACTCTTTCCCAGCTATCAAGCTTGCTATCCCTCGCCTCTTCCTCTCATAGACTGAGAACATTTCATGAGCTTTATAAGGAATTGGTACATTACCACAACTAGACTAATATAGCCCAGATAGCGGCATAGTCTTATTTTATGATAGAACCACCTCAATGTGCAGACTGGTAGAAACGTCTGCTATTTTTTTCTTTATATTATAGGGATACAGACATCCACTAAAAATATTTACAATATCTAACTTAATGCCTGATGCAAATCTGTACATGGATAATCATTTTGATGTGAACTGAGGTTAATTATTGGTTAATGTTATAGTTTTCTATTTCAGTTGTCATTATGTCCACCACTAATAATGCTCCACTTTTTATGCAAATAATTAATTTATGGTGGCCTTTTCAAAAATATGAAAGCAAGAGGTGATGTGGTGTGCTCTGAAATGCAGTAGCAGGCCACAAGACCTCTCACCTCATTCACAAACCTATGAAGCATCTAATTTAATTACTTCTCTAAATCACTTTGTATCACAATTACAGTAATCAACAATCGAGTCAGGTTATGCTACTGTTGGTTGTCTAGAGAACCCAGCATATCAGTCAATGCTGAAGAAATATGAGAAGTATAGGAAGGATAACCAGTTGAAACTATGAAGATATAACTGCTGAATAACTGCTGACAAACCATCTATTTTAAGTTTTACGTTTGCTCATTTATAATCAAGGAAAGCTACATAAATGCATTGTGTATAACCATATACAAAAATATAATTTTGGGAAATTTTGATTGCATCTTTTAGAGGTTATATAATGTATCATGTCATTATAATCATTGCTTGCAATACTTTATTTTCTGAGACTGAACTTGTTTTTCTATTTCAAAACATATACTGTGAATTTTATAAAGCAGAAACTCAGTATATCATTTTATAGGGTGGTACTGATCACTAGTGGCATATTCACGTCTCTGTCTTTTAAAATCTTTTTTTTTTTTTTTTTTGAAAACCAGGAAACCTCTAGGACCTAACATAGGCGTTTGGTATTTTGTAATGGGATTTCTATGAATTCATATTGATTGATTTATGTTATTCGATATGAAATTGTTAAATAATTGGCATCCAAGATATATATGGTTGTGTATAAATTAAGCTTTTAATATTTTTTCATGATTGTAGAGGTTATATATTTGACTTAAGAAAGAACATGAGATGTACCATGCCAGGCCACGGTATTGTATGTATTTCTTCCGTTTGCTCACCAGAAAAGTTTTAATGATTTTATTGAAAAGATTTTAAAAAAATCGAGCATATTATTTAATCGCAACATTGCAAAGTTCTCAATATTATTTACTTACCATACTTAACTCCATTCAAATGACTTTGGCTTATTCACTAAACCCTGGCCATGGTTTTCATTCTAGACTGCGTCAGTCCCCTTTTGTTACAGCTGTGGAGCACTAGGCAACTTGTGTTAAGTGTATGTATAAAATGGATTTATGAATGTGTAAATTTGAGCTATGAATGAGAGAGACAGGGGAGTAGGTACTCAATGGATACAAAGGTATCACCCTCAATAACGAATATGAAGAAAAGCAGAAAATTCAGCCAGGATAACGGTCAAAAACAGTTCTCCTCTTTATTAATGGAAACACCGACCGGTCTGTGTTTCCATCAATAAAGAGGAAAACTGTTTTTACATTTGTATCCAGTGAGTACCTACTCCTCTGGTTTCTCCCGTATCTCTCATTGAGAGCTTTTTGAATATTTATGGTTGCTACTTACAAAGTGGAGTTCACATTTATAAGCAGCTCCGGTGACTTGCTAAATTTGAGCTATGGACTGCACTCCAAACACTTATGTAATTGCTGCAGGCGCAATACAAAAACTAGAAAACTTTGCCCACTTGGGCACATATATATAAATGTATGTGTATAGATAGATAGATAGATATACTATATATATATATATACATATATATATATATATGTATGTATATAAACTATATTTTACTATCAAGGAGCTTGCTATGAAACAAAACTCAGAATTCAAGTAGTAACTATGTTACAAAAAAAGAGAAGCATTTTTGGATTTTGATTCTCAATACATTGGTACCAAAAGGTCTGAATGATAACTTTGCAATAAAAAAATATACATATAAATATATGTTGAGATTTTTTAATCCTCACGACATTAGCGGTATGTTAGTTGCCGTGTGTGATGTAGGGGCTCCATTATGCTGGCTATATAGCACCGCGTGTGGTTGCCGTGGTAGTGACGACATTGTTTCCATTTCAGTCTCTCCAAATCTGAACATTGTGGTTTTACAGGTAGATTCCTTTTCTTTGAGACTTCTGTATCTATGCGCAGTGTTTTCACTTGCCAGTAACTTTCACTTTTCAGCTGGAAGGCTATATAGTGTTTTATTTCTTTATCTATTGAAATTTATGTTTACAGTATTTTTTGTGTATCTTTATTTGTATTCATTATTAAATATTTAATTTATGTTAAAGTGCCGTCCATTGAGTTATTTATGTACTTTATAAAATAAATATGTAAATAAAAACAATAATAATTATTATGGAATTCAGTTTTTTTAAACAAAATAACACAACTGGAATAACACAACTGAAGTTTTGCTTATGTCTAATACTTTTTCTGATAATCTACACATTAGTAAGGTGAAATATTATGGTCTTTATCTAAACACACCTTGTCATGTATCAAGATATTTCCTAACTTTGCAACGGAAAGGCAACAATTGATCTATATATACCCCCGGCAGCGAGTCTAATGAACACAGATGTTATTCATTTAGATAAAATGTGTGGCTATTAAATTGCATTTTAAAATAGGTAGCATCTGGCCAAAAGAATCTGCTCTTTAAATGAAACTTAAATTATCTCCAGACTTAATATTAAGACATTGAAACTGTAAAGAAGCTGTTCGGAAGCAATTAACCCTCAGTAAGGAATAGATTCACGACTGTATATTGGCAATGCAATTTATTGAAAAATGTAAATACTTAATTAGGATCTGAAGCAATTGTAAAGATACCTTTGGGGGGTATACAAAGTTTGATGCATTTTGCTTACGCAAAAGAGATTCTCAGTAGGGAGAATATAACTTATGCAAAGTCCAGAAGATCTTTTTGTTCAATATGTTCAGTACTTCAAGATTATGCAATGTGCTCCTTGTTTAACAAAACTGAAAATGCTTTTTACTGATGTTAAGATGAACGTAGGTGAACTTAAAGAAAAAAAAGTTGCTTCTTAGTTATGCAAATGTGTCTTCTGTGCTTATACTCGTGTTTGGATGTATTTATAATATAAATCTGATCCAAAACCAGTATCAAAGTAGCAATTTTATGCAAACTATTAGTAGTCTGATACACCAGATTGTGACACAGTAAGGTTATTTATTGGTCAGCATGCATCATGACTTGAGTTTTGTTTTTTGTGTACTTTGCCAAATAGAGCATTCAAGCCATGTCCAAGGTCTGTGGTCCATGGCCTAAACAAGACACTTTGTGAAGATTTTTAAATAAAATGTGAGCTGCAGCTTAAATAGCTAATAGGGTATTCAAAATTAAAGGAATTAAATATTCATTAAATGTAAAACTGGAGACTGGAGAGTACAAAAAAGGTGTTCAAAATTAAACACTTTTTAAACAGCTGTAAGAATTAAAGAAAACATGCCATATGACCCCTGGATTTATGAGAATAGGCTTGAGAATAGGCTTGACATCTAAATGCACTGAGGATGATACGTTGAATGATCAATATTGTAGACCATAATTAGCAGTCTGTGAAGCTAATGTCTACACAGATGTCAAAGAGTACATCAAGTATACACTGCTAAAATATTGAGTGAAAAAGCAATAGCATTTAAGTTCAATATACCAAAGTAATTTTTAAGCCCTTGGAATTGTCATCGTTTAATGGACAGGGCACATATATACATGTAGCTGAGTGCGGTGTGATTGGTTGTTGTATGTAGGGGTGTGCCCAGGGGATTCTCTGTGCCCTTTTGGGACCTCATTCGGTGTCACTTTCGAAAGCCAGCTAGCATCAATTTACTCACCCCCAGTTTAGATTGCTAACTTGTGTTCTTCTCAATCTGGTGGTATCTGTAAAGGTTCAGGGTCCACCATATTGCCAAAAGTTATCAGCAGAGTCTGTGGTTTTTCAAAGTGACCTTTAGTGTTGGAATTGTAAATTGAAATTGTAAAGTCAATTAAGGTGGATAATTAATAGAGCATGACATATACAGTTATCCAGGGTTCAACTATAAAGTGTTATCATGCACCAAGTATGTGTAATTGACAGAAATTACTATAGTCACTGTGTTAGTTTGGTATTATCAAGCATACAGTACATGAGGATTTATCTGTTAACATGTGCAGTAAAATCCTACTACTGACATGGCCAGTATTGTAGGAATAAATGGTTAAAGGAAGTAAGTGAATTACTGTTGCAGATAAGGTTGCTGTAGTAGGATCATTGTGTGTTGAATTACAAAGGAAATGTTTTTTCCTAGGCTATAATAACAAATTATCAAACATATCAAGAGAAAGGATGGAGAAGCCAGTACAATTTCAAGTGTACAATAAATAAAACCAGAAATGAATGTTAAAAATGACACTTCCATGTGTACATAATATGCCATGCAGTGACAAAGATCTAGGGGCTTAGCCAGGTAAAACCTAACCAGACTGTCCATAACTACTACTCCATGAGGGTGTTTTCATCAAGTGTTAACATGTCTATTTTGAAGACATACTCTATCCTCACCATTAATTTAGAAATGCTACTTATAGGACAAACTGAACTTATTTGAGATTATATTTAAAGGGAATTCCTGCTAATTGTTTGTTGGTAATATTAGATTATAAATATGTTTTTAAAAATATTGTGGTTTTTTCTTAAAAAAAAAGAAAACAAATCAGTGGTAGTTTTTGCGTATGGTTACAACAGCTGCATATCAACCATTTGAATGTACCTTAGCTGTATTATCTTATTCCCAAACAAATACCTTATCAAACTGCCTTGTGGCAAACAGAATGTTTTCATCCTCATAGCCCAGTCTGACACTAATGATGAATTTGTATTATTGTACAGGCATTGCCATATAGAATCAGCTCAGGCCGGCGTTTCAGCAGGGAAAGTCACGCAAAATATCATGAATGACAACATAGGCAGCCTCCAGGTTTGCAGAAAGTTTATTGTAGCAAAGCAAAATAAAATCAGGTTTTTGCCAATGTTAAACTACATTACTATATACAGCACTGTATTTTGCATTCAAGATTTTTTTCTCTTCCTATAGGATTGCCCATTTAATTCAGCATTGTCTCAGAACTCTGCGTACCAGACAATTGTATCCCACGGTTTGGAAAATCAAAGCATCCATTTGAATCTAGAACCATAATATGTGAAGAAAAAATAAAATGTCAGTACCAACATACATATTGATCACTATAAAAAAGTGCTGTGAGACATGTATATAGAACAGTTTTCAGATTTAAATAACACATTTTTTATACTTTATGTCTATCATATTAGGCGAATGGAGGCAGGGGTTAATTTGGTATGCCTAATTAGAATTTTTTATTAAGCCAATTACACCCTGTGATCTCCAATAAATCACTTTATCTTATTGTGCTTTCCTTGGGCATATACTTGAAAATGAGATGTATATCTCACAGCTCAATAATGCTTGATAGATGTAAAAATGTGATAGCATGAGATATGGAAACATCTAGGAATGGAAAGAAAAAAATCACTTACAGATAAAGTAAATGGCTTTTGGATTCATTTGATTATTGCTGAATATGTAATGCATCCAAAACATCTTTTTTCACTATTTCTATCGGGCATTGGAAGGTTGACACAGCAGTGGGTTAGTGCTTTTGTGGAAGAAATCTGATCCTAAAACAGTTGTAATTAACTATACTAAAATACATTTTTAGACACTGTAGAAAACAATCACTAAATCACAGTAATCCCTTCTTTTTTTCTTGTTACTAGTGAGGGATTTGCACCTGAGGGATCTGTATTTACAAAAAAGTAAGATATCTCTTTTTTGCAGGGCATACAAATGTCGGCAAAATGGTAGGCACTCCTGGAGAAATAAGTTAAATGGATAATGATTTAAGTAAATTAGAAGAATGGTTCCAGCTGGGAGTGTGCCAGCTGCAGTTTAATGTTGATAAATGTAAAATAATGCTTGGGCCATAAAAACCTAAAGGCAAAGTATGGCTAGGTTTCCACTTGGGTTTTTGTCCTGCGTTTTTTTCTTGATGAAAAATGCCAACAAAAACGCCAACAAAAACGCCAAGAAAACTGCCACGGCGTTTTGGCGTTTTTTCTGGCGTTTTAGCCTTTCTGTGGAAATTGCTTTTTTTGACCTTAGGCAGTTTTCCCAGCCTTTACAAGTTAGATGTTTCACCCAGCTAAAAGGGATTAGGATAAATGGCAAGTATTTGCCCTCTCCTGATGTCATTTACTTGGTAGAGTTCTACTTAAACGCCCCGGCGGACCCTTTTTTCTCTTTTCTGTGGTTTGTAAGGCATGCTTTATTCCGAATGTCTGCTCCTCTAGGAAGATTGGCCCCAAATGATGGTGCAAATTGTTTGCTGTTGCTTTTGGCGCGCAGGATCCAGTTGATGCGTTGGGTTTGTTTGTTTGTAATGGCATGTTTGTTCCAAATGGTGTAAAATTCAATATGAACTTTGTTTTGTGTGAAACTGTTTGTTTCCAGCCTATTTCTCATAGGACACACAGATACTGGGTCCATCCTCTGCATTGTAACTGTGGAAAAAACGCCATAAAAAACGCCAAGGCATAAAACCCACATGGCTTTTTCATGGCGTTTTTTCTCTCCCATAGACTTCTATTGGAGAAAAACGCCAAGATTTCCTTGCAAAAAACGCCAGAGTGTCAACATGCTGCGATTTTGAAAAACTGCCACAGAGCCCAAAAAAGCAGAAAAACGCCAAACAGGACTGAAAAAACGCCAAACAGAAAAACGCCAAGTGGAAATGGCATTTTGCGATTTCCTATTGAAGAACAGCTAACATCTGGCTGCAGCGTTTTTTCACAAAAAAAACGCCAGGTGGCGCTATTGGCGTTTTTATGGGCGTTTTTAGCAAAAAAAAACCAAGTGGAAACCTAGCCTATAGCATCAGGAGTTTTGTTGGTTTAGCGGCAACAGAGCATGGTAGATGGCAAATATGTGGGACACCCTTCTAGTAGATGTTAAAGAGACTAATACAGTAAGGGACTGTGGCCATATGGGTATCCTGAATCTAAGACGAGACCAATAAATGATTAAGGTTTGAGCCTACATTAAAACATGCAAACAAATTCCATGTTTATATATATATATATATATATATATATATATATATATGTTTGTGTGTGTGTGCATTTGTCAATTGTGCTGTACATTTCTTTTTATGTCAGCCTTCTACACATTTGCAGAATAAAATGACAATAATATTGAACAGGAGTAAATAATGATTTCAAATGCAGTCTATTTTTTCACATGTGAACACGCTCATCAACTATTGCATTGACCAAAAAAATCTGCATGGTTCAGCCACAATTTGGTCAATCTTTTCAAAAATAAAGTATTAGCTCATATTCAAATATCTTTCACTCACAATTGTTAAAATGATGAAAATACATCAGTAGGAAATCCGAACAGGAATAAAATACTGTATTTTAACTGTAATCTTAGCTTGCTAAAACACTGAAATGGATGTGCCTTTAAAATGTGACTGTTAAAGCACTTTGATATTTTTTTGAAATGTGATTTAAATTGTTCATCTTGGTCCACAGAAATATCATTTAATGTTCCAAAAATGGAAGAGAAAATCTTCTGTATAAGCCATCTAGGGATCTAGGGAACTAAGGCCTACATCGGTCTTTGAAAGGGTAAGAAAAAAACTTGTTGAAGTATGACTTATGCAGAATTTGGAGCAATCAATGGATAACAGAAATGAGTGATGTTCAGAAGCTGTATTGATTTTAAAAGTAGATTCAAGTGGTAAGTTCAAAATTGACTTTTTTAAAGCTCTTGGTAAATGTAGTTTCTTTATTTGATCTTTAGTGAATTTCCTGTTTGCGGCAGTTAATTGCATTGGTTTTTCAAGACAGTTTTAAATAGAACATATGTGTTACCGGAGCATTGGAGTCTCACATGTCATAATTTATTTGCTTCTTTAATTTTTCTCTATGTGCATTTGTACTTTATGTTACGCTGATTAGTGGAGTAGCCTGCCACTAGTTAAAACATATATTCCCATTAAACTTTGAAACAGTTTATGTGAATATCCAAAACATAAAGCTTAATATATTTTCTTCTTTTTTTGACTTACTGAAAACTAAAAAGAGACCAATCCAGTTGAAATGGCATATTAGCCACTTACATACATTCCAGTTAGAAGAAGCCAAACAGTAAATTATATACATAAACTAAAAGAATGGCCGAGCAGTGGTGTAACTACAGGGGTCTCAGCAGTGAGAGGTAAGCGGGGGATGTTGCGTGTATGTATGAACAGTATGTGTATTTGTATATATGTATGTGAATGTGGATGCAAAGGTGTATCTGAGCATGGGTTTGTATGTACAAGAGTGTGTAAGCCTAAACGTCTATGTATAAGTTTATGTAAGTTTGGATGTGTAAATGGTGAGAGATGGAGAATGTGTTAACATGTGTGGTGTGATAGGGAATGTGTGTGTTAGAATAATTGTGTATGTGTGGGTTAGTGAGTATGAGTAAGTGTGTTTGCATGTACAATTTGTGTGTGTTTACATATGTGTGTCAGAGTGTATGTTGGGGGCAAGGGGCAATGGTGGCACAGAAAAGCTGTTTTAGGGCAATTATGGCACAGACCAGCTGTTTGGGGCAAAAATGGCACAGGTAAGCTGTTTGGGGGTATTAACAAGCTGGGGAAAACATGACACAGGCAGGCTGTTTGTGGGTTAGAATGGTACTAATAAGCTGCTTGGGGAAAAGGCACTCACAAGCTGTTTAGAGGAAAGGTGTCACAGTGTTACATAGTGAAGTTAGTGGGGCCCCAGGACTATTTTCGCACCAGGTCCCCGTGGTTTCTAGTTGCGTCCCTGTGGCTAGCTGTGGCAGCTGTAGATTAATGTTGATAAATGTAAAATGTACTTCTAATGTAAACATCTAAATGCAGGATATAGAATTACAGGAGCTGCTCTGTTTGTGACAAAAGAAAAGTTGTTTTTAAAAGTAATTGTTTCTGAGGATTTAAAGGTAAGCAGGTAATGTAATGAAGCAAGAAGGGTGCTGGGGTGTATAGCTAGAGGCATTAGTATTAGAAAGATGGAGATGATTTTGCCACCTTGAAGATCTCTGGTCAGACCTCGCCTACAGCATTTTGCTCAACTCTGGAGATGCCAGCTGCAGGACTATATTGACATTTTTGGAAAAAGTTCAGAGAAGGGATACTACAGTACTCCCAGTTACCTAAAATATAAATATACAAAATATACACTTTGCTGACTACCATTTTAGGAAAAACAAATATGGGGTAATATGGGGTTTGGATAGCTAGCTAAATCTTGTGGGATATTGCTGAACACAAAAAAATCTGCAGAAACATTGGCCGGCTTCAAAGATGGACATAATAAGACATGGGGCAGACTGACCAGATGTTAAAATTCCAAGTTGTGGCCTTTTAGTCCCAAACAACCCAACAAACCTATGCAAGGAGCTGTAAATTCATACCTGAAGTACAATTTGTATGAAAAAAACACCAACAAATACCACCACAAACTTTGACAAATGCTAGTGGTAGAATTAGTGCATGGAATGTGTTAAAATAACACTATTTGCAATACATAGGATGAATATTAGAATCTATTTAGCAGGTTTGTGATAAAAGTCATAAAAAGAAGTTTGTCAAAGAATGTGCATTCCATTATGTATGAAAAAGGGGGCCTTGATGTTTAATTTTATGTTAAATCCTATCTATTATCTATCTATATTTATTTATGTGTTATTGGTGATAATTGCTTCATTATTGAAAATGCTGGATATTATTGATTATTATTAGAATGCAGATCTGCATCTGATGCAGAAGAATTCTGTCTAAAATATCAGACTTATAAAAAAAATGAATTTTAAGCTAGAAAATACATACAATTTTTTTTATTCTGAAATTACACACAATAAAAGCTTTTAAGCATTAACATTTGGTTATTTTTCCTGCAAGCAATTTGATGTACACAATAGGAATACACATTTTATGCTCACACAATACAGGGATAGCTCATTTTCATTTTCTAAATGACGCTTTGCAGAAACTTGGACTTGGTTTAATTAAAGGAACAACTTACATGTCATTACACATACATTCCAATTTCTATGACACTGTATTCTCTGTCCAGATATCACCATACCAACAAAATCTATGAGCTGGCTGATTATTTTCCCTTCTTGGAATTACCTTATTCTCTAGGTATGAGAATGTTAAGCTCTACCCATTTTTACCTTTTCAGTTGTGTACTTGCTCTAGGCACCTCCTGCACCTACCTCTGTCCTACCACTGTCCTTTCTATTGAGCTCTAAGTCAGGCAGCCTGATATCAAGCCGATAACTATAGGTTATATATTGACTACAAAGGCATTTGTAAAATCACCATTTAGTAGTATATTCTGGCCTAGGATGACTAGGCCTAGGGCAGTAGGTCTGCAAGGATGGAACCCCTCTGCTACATAATAGAAGATTGTCCTATTAGCTATCAGACTGCAGGATGCCCCATTTATTGAATTGGCAAGTTAAGGAGAACAGAGATCCCTCTTGCTAACTCTGTACATTCTGTACAGTTGCTCACTTGAGTTCTAATTTAAGAAAATGTTTCATCTTAACCCACCCACAGCTTTGACATAACAAGTTCATAATGATTGCTTCTGAACTAAACAGCTCACAAAACATTTTATCAGAAGAGCCTCATCCAGCTTACATTTCCCAGATGTGGTTAATTTATACCACTCGCCATATTCACAGGACACATGCAACTCTGGCACAATAGAAGCTTTAAAAAGCCCATTCTCATAATTAAACCAAATAATCACTGATACTACAAACCACATGTTTTTCAGGGATTTAACAAAAAATACATTCTCAAAATACTACTCTCTTTTATTTCAGTCCATGTAAAGCTCAAGATTTATTAAAATGAGAAATCAGTTGCAGCCTGTAAGAATGCCTTTTTTCCTTGAATCATATTATAAGCCATGTTCCAATAAAAATAGTTTTCTTCAACACAATATCATTTTTTTTCATTTCAAATAAGCTATCCACTTTTTATGTATTGATTTTTATTTTAATTGCTTCTGTTTCATCACGATCGCTATTATTGTCTCCAAGGTCATCACAGCAGCAAATTAAAAGTATAGGTAAGCGCAGCTGCCTTATTTCATCATTTCGTTTCCATAAAATCTAACTGTTCAAATTCCCATTTATAGCAGTGGAAATCTTGGGATTTACTTGACTGCGTGACAATTTGCCTCTAGGTATAATTTATAGATAATAATTGTTTTATGTTTATTTGATAGACCCACATTCCGCAGAACAACTTCCAATCTGTAATAAAATAAAAAGCTAATTTGCTTTTTCCTTGTTTATCTTTCAGTTTTCATTATGTACAGTACAGCATGTAAACATTTTTTTTCAATTTCACATTTCCTGCATTTTTGGATAGTTCAAAAACTGTCACACCGTCTGTTTCAAAATGTCTAGTCAATAACTTCAAATTGTGATATATATATGTAATCAACAAAACAAATGTTTTTACAAATAAGGCCTTTGGTATCTTCCTGTTATGGTCTAGCTGCTTTTCTGCTGCATTGCTGGAGGCTATACAGCTTGGCTGGGTTGCCATGGCTACACTCCTGTCACTCCTGTGACTCAGCCCATTGTCCAGCCCACAGCCAGCCCCTTTTGGCTATTTAAGCAGCTAAACCTCACTTCCTCCTTGCCCTTGTGTTGTTTCTGGCTGCAAGTGCTATCGCTGTGTTCCTGAATTCCTGTGTATGACCTGGCTTTCTCTGACGTCCCTCCTGGCTCCTGATTCCTGGCTTGTTCCTGACTTCGCTGATCTCTGTATTCCTGACCCCGGCTTGTCTGAGTACCCGTCTTGGTTCCTGACCCCGGCTTGTCTTTTGGTATATGCTTTTGGATCACGATTTGGCTTTGTTCACTATTGTCATTACAATAAAGGTGATTGCATTTTACGTTTTGTGTCCGTCTGGTTCCTGGTCCCTAACATTACACAAGGGCCATGAACCCAGAAGGGGCAGGCAATCCACCAAATGTTTTTACCAGGCTGGACCAGGTAGACCAGCGCATTGACCAATTTGCGTTACCTCTCCAGACCTTGTTGCTCCGTACTGCACATCTGGTTCTGCCAGCTCAGGTCCCCACGACACAGGCTGCCTCTATACCTGCTGCTGCTTCCGCTCCGTCTGCCACTGGTGATTTTAATACTGCCAGAGGCTTGACAGGGTCCGCCCCGCTTCCAGAGCGTTATGGGGGCGACCCTAATTTGTGCAGAGGTTTTCTGAACCAGGTGAGTATCTATCTGGAGATGGTACCTCAGGCCTTTCCATCTGACAGGAGTAAGGTGGGCCTTGTGATTTCTTTACTCTCAGACAGGGCCTTGGCATGGGCAAATCCCCTTTGGGAGACATAGAAACCTTTAGTACACAATTACCTTGAGTTTGTTGCGTCTCTAAAACGGGTATTTGATGTACCGGCACGCTCTGCCTCGGCTGCCAAACGATTAATGTCCATTCGGCAGGGTACAAGGACGGTTTCGGACTATGCTATTGAGTTTCGTACCCTGGCCGCTGAGGTTGGTTGGAATAATGAGGCTCTCGTGGCTGCTTTTTCTAATGGGCTCTCGGATATACTTAAGGATGAGATTGCGGCCCGGGACCTTCCCAGTGATTTGGAGGAATTGGTCTCTTTTTGTATACTTATTGACTCACGAATCCGTGAGAGACCATCCTTCCGGGAGTGCCTGTGGAGGCCTCCTATACGTTTAGCCCCGAGCTTTTCATCCCCACCTGTGCCTCCCTCTCCTCCCATGCCTCCTGGTCTCGACACTTCGGGCGTTGTGGAACCCATGCACCTTGGATTTACCCGTCTCTCGGTTGAGGAGAGGGCCTTTAGGAGGAGGGAGGGTCTCTGTCTTTACTGTGGTAAAGCAGGGCACCTGCTGCGAACTTGCCCTACACGTCCGGGAAAACGCCTGCACCTAAGGCTCCAGAGGGGACAGTCCTTAGGTGGCGTCTCGGCGTCCCCAGATATCCTGAAGGATAAACCTTTAGTCTCGGTGGGTCTGACTTGGGGCAAGATTTCTGTCATTTCAGAAGCACTCATTGACTCGGGGGCAGCGGGCCTTTTTATTGACAGCACCTTTGCTCAGAAGCACTCTATTCCGTTGCAGCTTCGGACTGCTCCACTTGCCATTGAGGCGATCGATGGCAGACCGTTACAGCCCCCGCAGGTCACCCATGAAACCGCTCCTTTGTCTATGGCTGTTGGGGCTCTCCATCATGAAATTATTCAACTCCAGGTGATACACTCTCCTCATTATCCTGTGGTTTTAGGATATCCATGGTTGCGCAAACATAATCCCGTGTTTGATTGGGTAAGGGCCGAAGTCTTGGCATGGTCTCCTAATTGTTCCAAAACATGCCTAGGGAGAGTGGTGAAGGTGCTAACCACTTCTCCGGTCTCTTCCTTGCCTGAGGAGTATCAAGAGTTTCGTGATGTATTCGATAAGGGCCGGGCTGGTGAGCTCCCACCTCACCGCCCGTACGATTGCGCCATTGAGCTGCAACCTGGTGCCATACCCCCTCGAGGTCGAGTCTACCCATTATCTGTCGCAGAGAATAAGGCCATGGAGGAGTATGTTGCGGATGCTCTGTCCCGGGGGTTCATCCGTAAATCCTCTTCCCCTGCTGGGGCCGGATTCTTTTTTGTGAAAAAGAAGAGCGGTGAACTGAGACCCTGTATAGATTACAGGGGGCTCAACCGTATCACAGTTAAAAATGCCTACCCGATTCCACTCATTACCGAGTTATTCGATCGCTTAAAAGGGTCCAAGGTATTTACAAAGCTCGACCTGCGAGGGGCGTATAACTTAGTAAGGATAAAGGAGGGCCACGAATGGAAAACCGCGTTTAACACCAGGAGCGGGCATTATGAATACCTAGTTATGCCCTTCGGTCTCTGCAATGCCCCCGCGGTTTTCCAGGAATTCATAAATGATGTCCTAAGGGACATGCTCCAACAATGTGTGGTGGTATACCTAGATGATATTTTGATCCATTCCACCTCCATAGAAAGCCACCACACTGATGTAGCCCGAGTCCTACAGAGGTTACGAGAGAATAATCTCTTTTGCAAATTAGAGAAGTGTGAGTTCCACCGCAAGCAGGTCACCTTTCTGGGGTACGTAATTTCTGAGGTCGGTTTTGCTATGGATCCTGAAAAACTCTCGTCTGTTCTCGAGTGGCCACGACCTGTAGGTCTCCGCTCCCTTCAACGGTTCCTCGGCTTCGCTAACTATTATAGGAAATTCATTCAGAATTTTTCCTCTATTGTTAAGCCTCTTACGGACATGACCAAAAAAGATGGCAATGCCTCTCTTTGGTCCCCAGGGGCCATCAAAGCTTTTGAGTCATTGAAGGCCGCTTTTGCCGCAGCTCCTGTTTTGGTACACCCGAAACCCGAACTTCCATTCGTACTTGAGGTCGATGCGTCTGAGACAGGGGTAGGCGCCCTCCTGTCTCAACGTCCTACTCCTGAGAGCCAGTTGCACCCATGTGGGTACTTCTCCAAGAAGCTAGGTGCTGCGGAATGCAACTATGAAATTGGTGACCGTGAGTTGCTTGCGATAATACTGGCTCTCAAAGAATGGAGGCATTTGCTTGAGGGAACTTCCGTACCAATCCTAATTCTCACGGATCATAAAAATCTCACCTACCTGTCCGAGGCTAAACGCTTAACTCCGAGGCAGGCCCGTTGGGCATTATTTTTATCTCGTTTTAATTATGTGGTCTCGTACCTGCCGGGGACCAAAAATGTCCGGGCCGATGCTCTCTCTAGACAGTTCTCGAAAGCTAAAGAGGAGTGTCCTCCAAGTCCGATTATTCCCCCGGACCGAGTACTGGCTACCATACGTACCAGCATAACATCTCCCCTCGGGGACAGAATACGGGCCGCTCAGGTAGATGCACCTGCTGAAACCCCCTCAGGGCGATGTTTTGTACCCGTCAACCTGCGTACCAAGTTACTTTCCACCTATCATAATCCTAAATCAGCAGGGCATCCCGGGAGGAACCAACTTCTCTGGTCGGTTTCCCGTCTCTTCTGGTGGCCAGGAATTAACAAAGATATTGTTGCCTTCGTAGCAGCCTGTCCAGTCTGCGCGCAGACTAAATCACCCCGTCACCTTCCAGTGGGCCTTCTCCAACCCATACCTACTGGTGAGAGGCCATGGTCTCACCTTGCCATGGATTTCATAGTCGACCTTCCGCTGTCTAATGGTAACACAGTTATCCTCATGGTTGTTGACCGGTTTTCTAAAATGATACACTGTATACCATTCAAAAAGCTCCCTTCCGCTAAGGAGTTGGCTACAGTTTTTATCAAGGAGATCTATCGGCTACATGGGGTTCCCAAAGTCATACTTTCTGACCGGGGTAGCCAGTTCGTCTCGAGATTTTGGAAGGCCTTCTGTGCGCAACTGGGTATCCAACTCTCCTTCTCCTCGGCCTACCACCCACAATCTAATGGGGCTGCGGAAAGGGCCAATCAGGGCTTGGAGCAATTCCTGCGGTGCTATATCTCGGACCACCAAAATAACTGGTCAGATCTGCTACCCTGGGCGGAATTTGCTCATAATAGTGCTGTCTCGGCCTCTACCCGGTTCTCCCCTTTCATGGTAAATTATGGGTATCAGCCCTCCATGATTCCTGATAATTTCACTTCCCAGGGGATTCCGGCACTGGAGGATCATCTCCAGCAGATCCGTTCCACATGGGTGCAGGTTGAGGAGGCACTTCAACGCTCACAACAGTGTCAGGAGCTCCAGGCTAATCGTAAACGCCTACCCGCGCCTTCCTATCAGGTCGGGGAGAGGGTCTGGTTATCCTCCAGAAATCTCCACCTCCGGGTACCCTCCCAGAAACTGGCTCCCCGGTATGTGGGGCCTTTCCGTATCCTTCGGGTAAACCCTGTGGCCTATGCCCTGGATCTTCCTTCTAACATGCACATCCACAATGTGTTCCATGTCTCACTGTTGAAACCTCTGGTCTGTAATCGTTTTACTACAGTCACTCCTCGCCCCCGTTCGGTGACTGTAGACAACCATGAGGAGTTTGAGCTCCGCTCCATAGTCGACTCTCGTTGGTTCCGTGGGAAGCTCCAGTATTTGGTCCATTGGAAGGGGTACGGTCCCGAGGAGAGATCTTGGGTTCCAGCCTCAGATGTCCATGCTCCCGCTCTCCTTCGTGCCTTTCACTCGCGTTTTCCCCTCAAACCTGGGCCTGCTCCGCGGGGAGGGGGTCGTTGAGGAGGAGGTACTGTTATGGTCTAGCTGCTTTTCTGCTGCATTGCTGGAGGCTATACAGCTTGGCTGGGTTGCCATGGCTACACTCCTGTCACTCCTGTGACTCAGCCCATTGTCCAGCCCACAGCCAGCCCCTTTTGGCTATTTAAGCAGCTAAACCTCACTTCCTCCTTGCCCTTGTGTTGTTTCTGGCTGCAAGTGCTATCGCTGTGTTCCTGAATTCCTGTGTATGACCTGGCTTTCTCTGACGTCCCTCCTGGCTCCTGATTCCTGGCTTGTTCCTGACTTCGCTGATCTCTGTATTCCTGACCCCGGCTTGTCTGAGTACCCGTCTTGGTTCCTGACCCCGGCTTGTCTTTTGGTATATGCTTTTGGATCACGATTTGGCTTTGTTCACTATTGTCATTACAATAAAGGTGATTGCATTTTACGTTTTGTGTCCGTCTGGTTCCTGGTCCCTAACACTTCCATTCATTAAAATGTGGTCTATTTTGCAATTGCATGGGGAAATTTGGAGAAAGTTCAGCTGGGCAGCTGTGCGTTATGTACTTACCACCACTCAGCTCAAGTGCTCTGGTGAAGGCTGCATTCCAATGCGCATGTAGGAAAGTCCTTCCATTGGTTTCAATGTGAGCACTTTCCTGCTGATTGACAGCTTCAAGGAACCAATCAGTGGTACGAAATGTTAGGTCAGGGAGGAAGAAGTCCGCTTTTGCACCAGGACTACAACTGCTGTGTCAGATAAGTCAGAATACTTCAATATGCATTCTTCTATAGTACAGGTAATCAGGGACATTAGACTATCCCTTTAAACATATGCATACGTATTACTGACAACACATACTGACCATTATACACTTACACAACTGCAATTCCTGGTACCAGGTTCCTCTGCACTGATCTGAAAGAGCATTTTACAGTCGGTGACCATACACGGCTCCCCAGTGACTATGCCATGGATCCTATATGCACTAGTCACTCATGAGTGTTTTTACTTGAAGTGTTCAGTATTGCTTCTTGTACTAGAAAGAGTGGGTGCATATATGACAATATATATGACAATTACGACAATGTATTAAATACAGAAGCACAACGGTAAAACCGTTTAATAGTACATTAACTGCGGGCTTCCTTACCATCAACTAGATTAAGATTGATTTTCTAAAGGTGCTGAAACCACAATGTCTTTAATGTTCAACATTTAAAAAAAATCCATGTTCAAAGGTTGTACATTTGACAGTTAAGCCATTCAGTCAAACAGGTATTGTACAGTTCTATTTACACTACTAAGATCATTGTCAGGATTTCATCCTGTCAGAATTCCATCCTGTAATTATTTTACTTCGTGTCATATCAGCGGCAGCCCCTAGAGGCCTCCTGTGTGTATACAGTACCGTGCAGGCTAACGAGCAGACCAGCTGCCTCTGCTTACCTGGGTGTAACCCTTCTCACTCTGGAGCACCCAGACCTAATCAGTGCAACCAGCTGAGCCTCGTTGACTGGACTGAGCCTGCCTATTTCATCCTGCTCTGCTGTTCAGTCAGGGCCTTGGCAATGAAGTAATGGGACTGTGTTGCTCTGATCCTGATCCTGATCCTGATCCTGATCCTGATCCTGATCCTGATCCCGACTTGTTCCTGACTTCCTGTGTACCTGATCCTGCCTTGTGCCTGATCCTGCTTTATGCCCTGCCCAGTGGGCTTCCTGCTTTGTGCCCTGCCCAGTGGGCTTCCTGCCTTGTGCCCTGTCCGGTGGGCTTCCTGCCTTGTGCCCTGTCCGGTGGGCTTTCCTGCCTTGTGCCCTGTCCGGTGGGCTTTCCTGCCTTGTGCCCTGTCCGGTGGGCTTTCCTGCCTTGTGCCCTGTCCGGTGGGCTTTCCTGCCTTCAGCCCTGTCCGGTGGGCTTTCTGCCTTCAGCCCTGTCCGGTGGGCTTTCTGCCTTCAGCCCATTCCAGTGGGCTTCCTGCCATACGTATGTTTTCTTGCTAAGAGACTGTTTTAACCTGTATTTGTTTGTCCTGCCATATTATACTATACATAGCACTACCTGGAATTCTGCCTGTGGTGTATTCCTTTGTGCCTGTCTTACTTATCCTTAATTTACCATGTATTGCCCTGTGCAGACAGAACCCCAGGTATCCCCTGCAATGAGGCTGACAATAAGTCCAGCTTTGGAAGATCGCAGCTTTTCTTGTTATCTGCAAACAAAAATCTCCTCATGGCTCCTACTCATTTCTTGTGGTTGATACAGGGCAAGCATTATTGTACTGCAGGTTTACCAAAGGTAAAGTTTTAAATCGATTGAGTTTAGCAGGATCAATTGCTGAAGGTTTGCCCTATATTGCTATACTTAAGTTAAAAAATAAAACTACATTGACTCTACTAATAGACCTCATGAGAAAAAGACTAGGACAGATTCTGCATAACCTATTGGATTAAATATATGTTTTGCATAATGATCTCCTAAAGCAAAAATTACTTTAGCCTTCTTTCATATCAGATCACTGTGCCATTTAGTTTGGTTCAATTTATAATTACAAACCTTGCACAGTAATGTTGTGATGTGAATACTATATGAAACGCCAGCAGACAACATACAACCAAATAATTTCTCCTTTCAAATTTTTATAATTTCATTGTTTACATCTACACAAAACCACAGTGTAGGGAATAAACACTGTATTTCCCTGCAAGAAAATGCATTAATTGTAAGTACAGCTATATAGTGTTTTACCTACGTCTGTTTTCATGGGTCATTAAATATACATTTCAGAAGAAAGATTTACTGAAAAAAGCAAAACAGCCAATATCCATTTAATTTTGTAATTCCTTATATGTTATTGTGCTCCTCTCCAACAAAAAACTGTTCATTATGAACTGAATCATAATATTTTTGGGACAATTGAAATATCTTTCTAATCTAACTTTTGCAGTAACACATTTTTTAAGCATCCATGAAAGGTAAGGCAAATATTTATACTCATTCATCCTCTATAATAATTGGTTTAAAATATTTAATTATATACATAATAATTCTCATGCAACAAAGTGATTGAATAGGCACATGTATACTATAGGGACAAAAGTATTAGGACACCTGACCATTACTGCAACAGGGACTATTATGACATTGCATTCTAAATACATAGACATTAAAATAATAGATATTAAAATATTTATCACTACAAATACACATGTCCTACACAACTTTCTCTATGACTTGTGCCAGTCCCATCAAGATCCAGGGATACAATAATGGAAGTATTTGTGTAAGTGTTGCCATCTTTATGGATTCAGTTTCATGAAAGTAAACCCCGTTTCTCATATAGACTGGAATTTGGGTAATCTCTTATTGTAGCAGTTATTTTCTCCATCTCAAACAGGTGCCAAATGTTGCTTGAAACTTCGTTCGTAGAGGGTGGATTGCCCTTCCAGTGTCAGTTAGTTTGGGATAAGGCTGCAGTACTCTATGTACTCTCACAATCCTCTGTCACCTTAGGTATCACTTGATGGAACAAGCCTGACACGAAGGAAGGTAGATCAGTCACCGTCTCCGGGCTACCTCTAAAACGTAAGTTGGTCGATGTGAGCGGTTCTCCAAGTCTTCTTGGGTATCCTGTAAAGCATGTTGTGTGCTGATCTGCAACTAGGTCTTGACAAATAAAACTAGATGTTTTAGCTCTAGCCTTGGAAAAGTTTTTTTTTGTACTAATCTAAACTGGCATAAGTAAATTTGTGAGTTGGACAAACTTGTGCGGGTTTGCTGCCACAACCTTGCATTTTTTGCCAAGTTGCAAGCAGTCGCGGTTTAGTAAATAGATCCTCTTGTGTGTTAGCATCATCAACATCATGTTGTATAGGACCTCTGCTTAGTTTTATTTGATGGGACATACTGTGATGAAACATATTCTGACTCATTCAATTCATCATCATCTGTAATTTTGTGGCCTTTTCTAAATCTCTCTGCCATCATTCCCATGCTATAATTCCTTAAAAACTTGCAATTTTGTTTGATTTTGATCATAGAGCAGAAAACAAATGCGGCCAACCATGGGAAGGGAGGGAGGTATAACCCTATCCCAATTCAGAAAAAAGTCAATGTAAAAGATCTACTAAAGGTAAATTTATCTTGGTGTAACACCTTTTTATGTCAGATCATGTAAGGTTTATTTGCATAACAAGCCAGAGAGTGCAATTAATGTTTTATCGGATGAAAACTCAGGAACAGACCTCTGAGGTCCAGATTGCTGTCAAATAGCCCTAGTAAAATATAATGGTGGTCCACAGCATGTGCGTTTCTGTGTTGGAATGATCAGTTCTCTGTTGTGTAGACAAGATAATTCTATTCTGGCAAACTGGATTCTTCTTTAACCGTGAGAAAGTAACATCTCTGTGTATTGCCTACAGGCCTAGGTTCATAGCCTGACAATTTGTTGTTATGGAGGAGGCCCAGTTCTATGAACAGCTGCAGCATGTGGAAATTTACTACACTCCTAGATTTACATTTTTTCATTTAAATACATGCAAAGCTAATCTTTTTCATCTAGAATTCTTTAGGGGAGAAAATAATTTCCATTTGTTTTTGTTCCACTCTATCAGACACACTAGCTATAAGATTAAATGATAACAGTGGACCTAATAATAAAAATACAATATAACATAATGAAAGTAATGTAGATCTAATCCTCTTTTTTTATTGCATCCTGAGTGCCTTTGGTTCTATTATTTTCCTGTGTCTTTGCCTTTGACTTATTGATGTCTTGTCAAGAAAGCTAAAGGATTTGTAAAGATTAGGGTATTATGCGGTCATGAACATTTTTGCTCAGGGCACCTTTAATTACAAAATGCTAAGTCTGCTTGTATTTCCTGCCATAGAAACACCCTTAAGTTATCAAAAAGCAGTGTATTTGACAAAGAAACAGTTTGATTGTTTGGGAATTATAAAAAAAAATAAATCTTTTTTTACATGTTGACTTGTTTAAGTTTCATTTTAACAATCATGAAACGTAACATATTTTTTTTAAATCATACTTATAATCCAGTATACTTACAATCCAGATGCTACATTATTGCACCATTCTTTTCTATTCATTATGACTGCATTATACAGCTTTTTAATCTAAAGGGCTGCGTACCATACAGAAACATCAGTCGCGGGCCCTAGACACTACTAAATTAATAAACAGAACCCTCTGCCCTTTCAGAAAACCGGAAGGCCCTGTAAAGACTAATGAGAACCATAACTAGTAGACTTGTACACAGACACATTTTTAATTTAGCTTTCTGTCCTTTTGGTTCAGATGAAATTCAGACATTTTTTTTATTCCAAAATTAAATGTGTTGCCCCCAAACTAAGTCTATCTCTGCGCCTCCTGCCATCTCATTTAGTCCTGTCTGTGGCCCCTGCTGTCTCCCCCTAGGTCTCCATGTGCCCTCTGCCCTTATTCCTCATAGTCCTCTCGCTACTTGTTCCCCACAGCCCTCTCTCACCTTGCCTTGTAACTGTTGGGTCTCCTCTGTTCTTTCTGTGCAGCTGCAGAGAAGACACTGACATAAAAGGTGTGTGGGGATCCAGAGAAATGGGTGGGAGAGTGTCAGTGTGTGAGAGTGTGAAGCTGCAGAGAAGACAGGATAGAGAAGAGGGAGCATGTGGAGTATGTAGTATTTAATAGAAGCTGCCCTAAATTATAATATAATCCTTGTTTGTCTGTAGATGTAAATTAATGCAATGGTTTCCTTGCAGGCACTGTAATGAATTCTCATTTGCATATTAATTCTGCCCAATTAGATAGTTTTTATCAGATGTATTGATTAAAAATATTTGTTCCCCTGGACATAGAGTATGTGTTTACCTCCAGTACCCACCATTATGGAAATATGTGCCTACCTGGTGGCAAAGTGTTCCAATTTTTTTCCCTTTTTCTTTCTTTTTTTTTTGTAGAGAAATCTAAAAGAAAAATTTGACAATAGATAAGACCCATTCATTCCATCTCGTCTGCCTGTTTTATCTGCTTAAAGGCTCAAACATTAATCAGTCCTTTGTCTTGTCTTAGATTCAAGAGTCACATGCCTCTCCCATGCATGTTTGCTTTCCCTGATTTTATTAGTCTCTACCACTGCTCCATTTATCCACCACCCTCTCAGTAAAGTGAATATTCTTTGCATTAAGTAAACTTCATTGCCATTAATTGAAATAAAAATCTCAGGGGCTCTTTTTTTTTTTTTACAAAAGTTATAGCATAAAATAAAACCTAATTTATATATACAAAATTATACTATAGTATACTACAGTATTTACATAATTAACTTTTTTAGGGGGCCTATAAAAAAAGAAAAAGCCAGGAATATGCTGAACAACAGTAACAAATACGATACTAATTCATAGCCTTTGAAGAGGTGTGGAGATTACCAGGGAATTACATAAACTCTGTGTTTAAGATGTGTTTAATTACCGGTACTTTCAGTTGCACCTATGCTACTTTCAACTATGAATAAATCTAAATGACAATAATTTGCTGTGGGTTTAAAGGAACCAGCGGGACATGGTTATTTGAATCACATGGAGGGATGTCTATATGCCAACAGAATTTATAAAATCAAATACATAAATAGGTGTGGTTTACCTTCATTGTGTTTTACTACTTGAGGAGGCATGGATATTAAAATATAACAAAGGTGTCACATACTTTCAGTAAATTGTAAATTGAGGATTGTATGTGGCCAAGAGCATAAAGTTGCATAAAAGAGGGAAATAAAATTGGAAGGTGTGATTAAGGGTTAAAATACCCAGTTGGTGATGGGATGGTCAAGTTTGCGGCCTTGGTGTCACACTCGACTCTGCTTTATTCCTCACATCTAGTAATTAGCCAAATCATGCTGCCTTTATGTGAGAAACATCTACTAAATCCATCCTATTCCTACAAAAGAAACAACCAAAATACTAACTCTTTTGGGATATCTCTTCGGATAATTGCAACTCCTTCTGACAAAATCTCCCCCTCCCCCACCATTCACCACTCATTCATTCATCCTGAACATTGTTGCCAGACTAATTTTCCTTTCCCACTGTTCTTTGTTTGCTTCTCCACTTGACTGGCTCCCTATACCCTCCAGAGTCAAATCAACTCCTGTCCCTGGCTTATAGAGACCGTTACAACCCTGTACCCCTATATCTATACTCTGATATCCAGATATGCTCCTAACTACCCTCTTTGTTCCTCCCATGATGTGCATCTCTTTTCCACTGTTATAACCTCTTTCCACTTCTCCTTACCACCCTTGTGTCAATCAACTCATCCTTACCCAAGCCGTCCTCTCCTACTGGTACTATATAAATAAATGTAATGTTTCTACCCCAATTAAAAATGAATTAAATCCACTTGGTCAGTGTGTAACTACGGAGTACTTACTTTCCGTCCGCCCGAACTGTCGTCCCTCCGAAGTCCCTCGACGCCAGCAGCTGCCGCCAGGATGCACCGTCGCCAACCGCATGGTCTCTGGCACTTTCAGGCACATGCGAGCCCCCGTGTGGCCAATTTCCTCCAGGATCCATACAGCTTCTTAATGGGACATGACACCTTGCATTCCGTGCCTCCCTTTCGATCCTGGGTGGGAAATTCAATCTCAATGACTATTTAAACCTGGTTCTAATGCTAGCTCAGGGCATGTGATAGTGCCTTGTGCATTTGGCTGTGTATGAATAAACTCTTATGATTTCTGGCTCTGACCCTTGCTGCATGTTCTCGCTTATCCCTGACCCCGGCTTTGTGTAACGACTACGTCTTCTGTATACTTATCCACCCTGTTTGCTCGGCTAGTGTCCTGATCTGCTCCAGAACCCCGGTGGAGGGTACAAAGTTCCTGCACTGCTGGTCTTCTAGCTGTCACACATTGGTAGGATGTAGCATCCTATTTTGTCAAAGTGTGAATCCATCCTATTCTCATATTTACAAATTTATAACACAAAATGAGCGGTTTAATGTTTCACTGTGTAGTGAACTAATCTTTAATTATTGAATTATCTCTGTGAAATAAGATTTATGGCTCTCATTGTTCAGGATCGGTGTCCTTGCTCAGAGTTTCAGATTAGAGAACTGAACTGAACTGAAATAATGCATTGTCTCTCAATGCAACTCATTTATGCAAAGCCGTACAAATATTTAAAGAGCATAGCATCTCTTTTGATATGACAATGTGTCCTATCATTATCAAAGACACTGAGTAATGAAAATGTGCCCAAGGTTAATTTGTCTAAACCCACTCATCACCAATCAAGTTCTACCTTTCATTTTACAAGACTTGTGCTGACTTCATTATGAGTCTTTTTGCTAATTAAGATGTAAGATACAGTTCTTTCTAAATTACAATTAACTGTGCAAATTACAAATTATTATACTGGTACTTGGCAGGACACCAAAGATTGGGTGATCCATGGAAATATGTTTTACAATAATATTTACTGAATCACAATCCTCCAGTACTGATCATTCAAACAACTCACATTAATGGGAATTTTGGTAGATTCACAAAACTCTGAGCTTAGGTTTTGCCAGGAACAATGGACTTTAGAGCAAAAAAAACCCCACAATGCCTATATGCAAATATTTCTTCATATTTAATTTGTGTTTGGTTTAAAACAAGTAGTTAAAACATGTTACAAAATATGTATTCAAATTTCAAACTCGTCCATATAGCAGGGGAACAGTCACACTTTAGCATATAAAAAGAGAAATATAATATTATTATGGCATCTGCTACCTGGCATGGAAACAAGCATCCTGCTGAGTATTATGCACAATACTGTGATGTGTTGGGTTTTTAAGCCTTCCAAAGGAACCTCCTGAGAGAGTAAGTGCTTAACATGGAAACATGAAAACAAAAACAATTGTATTTGGCCTTAAAAGATACAAAAATGAAAAGAGCAAACCAAGTTTATGTTAAGCAATAAAATTATAAAACCCTGATGAGAGTGGCTTCAAAGAGTTGGTAGACCTTAAATGCTCACAGTTAAAATGAAAAAGGAAAGCACAGTTGCCCTTTCTGTGTTAAAAGATGTGTTAATGACTAAACTGTCATAATCAATGTATCAGGTCTATGACTTATCAGTACATGATAAACAGAAAAAACAGGAAACTTAACTATGTATAAACATACCTATAACTCATTCTACTTAGGCAATTAACATTGATATACCAAAAATAAAGAAAACGGGTCCACATGAAGATTATTGTTGGTTAAATCAAATACTCATCTGTTAAACAGTCAGATGCCCTTGCACCTTTAGCAGGGAATCATGTGTACTCGTTTTCCAAAAAATATTCTTGGCAAGCTAGTGGCTTATGAAATATATATAATATAAGTACTTTGGAAATAAAAAAATCACAGTTTATATACTGATGACTATTAAGCAAAACCATCTGAAGTTCCTCAACGTGTTTCCCTGTGTTGTACCCAGCTTCTTCAGGACGTAATTATTCAAATAATTCCAACGATCAGTGATTGTTACAGATACCAGGAACTGGATATTTTTTGCACAAGCACTTTTTGCATAATATGTTTTGTACAAGCACTTTTTGATCTTTGGAATTATTTGAATATTTACCTCCTGAAGAAGCTGGGTACAACCCATGGAAACGTGTTGAGGACTTCAGATGGCTGCTACTTTTGCGCTGTTTGCACTTGTGATTGTGCAATATACACTGTAAGTGTTTCTTTATTGTTTAATTGTGCCATTGGAATTTTTTAATTTGTTTTTAGAATCGAGGAATAAAAGACTTGTTTCAGGATACTTAACAGAGAGCTGCATCTACCTGTTAAGGAAACGGTATTGACACTTTGTGAATCACTTAGGGTGTGGTATCACTAACATTTTTAATAGTACATACCTAACCCACTGGATTGTTAAAGATACTTATTTTCCTGTCATATAGTGTCAGTACCACGGGGTGTCGCTCTTCCTAGGGACAAGGACCTAGAAACGAAGAGGTTAAGATCCCCCTTAACCCCTCCTACTCCCCACTATAAGAGCCCCGGAAGCCCCAGTACCTCCAGTTCTTCCTTGTCCCTTGTCAGGGACGGACCTTTTTCTTTTTCGTTGGTGGGGCACACGGGTTGTGTCCGGGGGTTCCCTCCGATTGCTCCCCGGGTGGTGAGCAGAGCGAGGAGTAACGTCCGCATCGGCGGACGTTACGGAGTTTTTTGAACGCCGCGCTCTTATGCCGGCAAATATTTGGAGCATGCGCACAGCGGTGGAACGCACGCCAGAGGGCGCTGCGTTCCACCAAGGATACTGACACGCTATTGAGCATGCGTGAATCAGTTTTCTCTGTTCAGGGCGCGAAAACTAACTGGTTTTCGCATATATATAGCTGTGCTGCCCAGTCTGACAGCAGAGGAGCTCGTCAACACTGGGATTTCCGTGTCACCAGCCCCCCCACACGGATTGAGGAGTTGTAAGGTAGGATTTGGTTTTTCTTACCCCATCAAATCCTCTGCCCTGTATTTTTTTCTACTAAAATTATTTTTTGTTGTTTGTTTTATATTAGATGTCTGGTCCGGTTTCACCAGATAAGCCGGATAAAGAAAAATCTCTTACTCCTGCTCCAAAAAAGGCTGTGGTTAAAACCAAACATTTAGCGTGCACTGAATGTGCCACTCCGTTGCCGGATGGTTGTAAGAAAAAATTTTGCAATGCCTGCTCCGCTGAGAGTTTGGCAAAGGAAAAACAAAAGGACATGCAGTCTTTTTTAGGTTGGTTCCAGGACAACCTGGCACAAACGTTTGAAACGTTTAAAGCAGCAGCAGCTACACCCGTGGAACCCGTTAAACTTAAATCCCACAAACGTAAGAGGGTTTCATCCCCTCAGTCTGATTTGTCCTCTGGAGAGGTTTCTAGCTCGTCCTATTCGGCTTCATCTAGTGAAGAGTCAGAGGATGAGACCAATTTTCCTCCACAGGAGCTGCGTAAATTTGTTAAGCAAGTCTCACGGCTTTTTCAGGATTCAGACCTGTCGGCGCACCCTAAAGGGTTGCCTATACTATCTCACATGCAGAATCTCATGTTTAGAGAGTGGAATAATCCAGGCAAAAGAGCCTTTATATCTAAGCATTCTAAGCAGCTTTTTTGCCTTCAAGGCGATGAAAAATGGGAAGATATCCCTAAAGTTGACGTCCAGATAGCCCAGCTTTCCAAACGTACGACCATTCCCATTAGTTAAGTGTCTGGTCTGAAGGATCCTATGGATAAGAGGGCAGAAACGTCTTGCAGACGGATTTACCAATCATCTGGGTTCCAGTGTAAAGTGGCGTTGTCTAGCGCATCTGTGGCTAAAGCACAAGGTGTCTGGTTGCAGTCCTTAGAGGACAGTCTTTCAGAATCTATGGATGAAGGTTTGTCCAAACTATTTAAGAACCTGAGACTGGCTAATAGCTTCCTGCTGGAAGCTGCAGAAGAGGGCCTTAAGCTTTCAGCCCGTAACATGGGTTTGTCTTCCGTTGCCAGAAGGGCATTATGGCTTCGTTCCTGGGCAGCGGATACTGCCTCCAAATCTACTTTATGCGATCTGCCCTTTGAAAGAACAAAACTATTCGGTTCTTCCTTGGAGGAACTAATCAAACACATGTCTGATACTAAAAAGGCACTTCCTCAGGATAGGAAAAGCAGATGGAACAAACGATTCCAGTATAGACCTTCCAGGCCTTTTCAACCGGTTTTCAAGACTCAGCCCTTTCGTAAACAACACGAGAGGAAATTTCAGGAACACCCTAAGAAACCAGAGGGTAGGAAGTTCTGACGGTGTTGGAGGTCGTCTGCAATGGTTCTTACCAAAATGGAAACAAACCACAAGCAGTCCCTGGGTCCTCAGAATCATTGCGGACGGGTACAGGATAAAGTTTTCCACAATTCCTCGTCCTCTGTTCCTGATTTCGTTTTACCCCTCTCCGGTGAAGAACTCAACGCTGTTTTCCGAAAGCCTTACCCTTCTAAAAAAAGGTGTCATAGAGCCTGTTCCAAAGAATCAGGAGTTTCAGGGAGTTTATTCCCGTCTCTTCCTGGTCTCAAAACCGGATGGGTCCTTCCGTCCGATTCTGGATATAAAGAGAGTCAATGCGTGTATTCCTTACCGTCACTTCAGAATGGAATCCATTCTCTCGGTTACCCGCCTGTTGGAACAAGGGGACTTTATGGTTACATTAGACCTAAAAGATGCCTATCTCCATGTGCCTATCGCCATCGCCTCAAGGAAATATCTCAGGTTTGCCATAAGAGTCGGGACAGGAGTTCGTCATTTCCAGTTTACTGCTCTCCCTTTTGGCCTGTCGTCAGCTCCTCGGATCTTCACAAAGCTTTTAACTCCTATTGCAGCGGCTTTACGGAAAGAGGGGGTCACAGTCGTCCCTTATCTAGACGATTGGCTACTAAAAGCAAGTTCTTCTCAGGAGCTCCGGGCACATCTCAGCTTTACAACCCGATGTTTGGGGGAACACGGCTGGATCATAAATCACAAAAAATCCAACCTCATTCCAACTACGAAGATCCAGTTTTTGGGGCTCATAGTGGATTCCGTCTCTTCAAGACTTTATCTCCCGCGCTCCAAGATCAAAAAGATAAAGAATCAGGTTTCATTGCTGCAACAAAATCCAACCCTTCCCTTCAGGTCGGCTATGAGTATCCTGGGCAGCCTTACAGCGTCTATTCCGGCAGTAAGCTGGTCCAAAGCACAGTTGAGACCCCTTCAATGGGACATCCTACAACAGTGGTCCAGGAGACCGGAGGATCTGGATATTACCTTCACGGTATCCAGGGAAGTCTTACTCCGGCTGAATTGGTGGAAAGCGAAGGGGCGCCTCTCCCAAGGGCGATCTTTTCTACCACGTCATTGGGTCACCCTCACCACGGATGCCTCCAAAGTAGGTTGGGGAGCTCATCTTCTAGACCTCTGCAGTCAGGGCAGCTGGTCCTCAATCGATCAAGCCCAATCATCAAACTTTCGGGAACTGAAAGCTGTGTTCCTGTCACTCAAGACCTTCGGTCCAAGATTACGGGGAAAAGCTGTGAGAATCCACTCCGACAATGCCACCACGGTCTCTTATATAAACAGGCAGGGTGGCACCCGCATTCCAATACTCCAGAACCTGTCAGACGAACTCATGCTCTGGGCCCAGGGAAATCTACAGGATTTAGCGGCTACTCACATCAGGGGAGTAGACAACGGCCTGGCGGACGACCTCAGCAGAGCTCGGTGCTCCCAAGCCAACTGGTCCTTGAACAAGGGCATCTTCTCTCTCCTGGTTCAAAAGTTCGGCCTGCCAGATATAGACCTGATGGCGACCAGACAGAACAAGAAAGTGCCGATTTTTGCTTCCCTTTACAGGCAGGACAATCCTCCCCTGCTAGACGGTATGTCGGTGGTTTGGTCTTTCAAGATGGCTTATGTGTTTCCTCCAGTAGCCATGATTCCTCGGATCCTCCAAAAAATTCGAGTAGACGAAGCCAGAGTATTGGCCGTTCTCCCTTATTGGCCGAATCGGAGTTGGTTTTCGGAGCTGCTCAACCTGGCGATTGCAGTATGGGAACTACCGGTATCCTCCCATCTTCTGGAAAACAGGAACCTCTCCAGGTATTTTCTTCTGCGATTCAGGTTGACGGCCTGGCTGCTGCAAGGATGATTCTCCGGGGCAGAGGCATTTCCAATTCTATGACGGAGGTTCTCCTAAATTCAGTAAGAGGATCTACATCTGCTATCTATCTTCGAGTCTGGAAGAGATTTCTTCACTGGTGCGTCTCAAGAAATTTGAATTTCTCCTCTCCATCCACTACTTCCGTTCTGGACTTTTTGCAGGAAGGGTTCTCGGCGGGTCTCACTGTCTCGACCCTTAAAGGACAGGTTTCAGCCCTTAGTCATTTTCTTCTGTCTGAATTGGCTTCTCAGCTTCTCGTCAGGAGGTTCTTTAAGGCAGTCACAATTCAACGGCCACCCAGACGTTCACATTTTCCTTCCTGGGATTTGTCAGTGGTCCTTCAAGCACTCTGCTCCGCACCGTTCGAACCTTCAGACGAGGTGTCTCTCAAGTTTTTGTCTATCAAGACAGCTTTTTTGGTCGCCATTACGTCGGCAAGGAGGATCAGTGAGATTCAAGCTCTTTCCGCGGCTCCGGAATTTACTATTTTCCACCAAGATAAAGTTGTTCTATACGTTAAACCTTCCTTTTTGCCTAAAGTCATCTCTGACTTTAATGTCAATCAGCCATTGATTCTGCCTTCCTTCTTCCCGTCTCCTGCTACTCCGGAAGAAACGCTCTGGCACACTCTAGACGTCCGCAGAGCTCTTCGTATTTATTTAGACCGCTCTGCCCCTTTCCGCTCTACGGATCAATTATTCGTCAATTATTTTGGTAAATCCGCAGGCCAGGCATCCTCCAAGCGCACGATATCCCGATGGCTCTCAGACGCCATTCGCTTAGCCTACGCTCTCAGCGGTCGGACTCTGTCTTCTCATGTTACTGCCCACTCCACTAGAGCTATGGCTACGTCCTGGGCTGAAAGATCTTCTGCATCCCCGGAGGAAATATGCAAAGCAGCCACTTGGTCTTCCTTTCACACGTTTATCAAGCATTACCGGCTAGACATCTTCTCCTCCTCTGATGCGGATTTTGGGCGTAAGGTGCTCCAGGCGGTTTCCTCATAATTATGTTCCCCACCCAGAGGGG
>VKOC01047439.1:0-14469 GCA_009364415.1 Spea multiplicata
AATTGGAAATTATTCTAGCCTTGTTGCCCGAATAATTATAATTTTAATAAAGACAGGAGGCGAGAATTTTGCATATCTTCCTTTACTCTCACCAACAGCAGCAAAGAAAGAGTTAATAACACAAGTGAAAACAACCAATAGAAACAGTACACAGGTGGTATATAAACCCCTAGGCAGCAAACCGCCTAGCAACGTAAAACGAACCCAACTCTCAGAACAGGGGCTCGAACTGGAACCAAAGTCAAGAGCAAGGCGACAATGCACTCCAACTGGGAAACAGAACCGCTATGACACGGAGATGGTATCAAGCTGAAACAAAGAGAGAGACACAAAATGTCAAACCCGGCCTACTTACCCAGAGTGTACACCTAACCATCGGGAGGGCAGGGAGGGAAAATACTGGCCTCCTGTTTTTATTAAAATTATAATTATTTGGGCTCCAAAGCTAGAATAATTTCAAATTTTAAGGAAGAGGACAGACCTGCAGCTTTGGTGAGCAGCAAAGAAAGAGGAAGATAGTTAAGGGGTTTATATACCACCTGTGTACTGTTTCTATTGGTTGTTTTCACTTGTGTTATTAACTCTTTCTTTGCTGCTGTTGGTGAGAGTAAAGGAAGATATGCAAAATAGGAAGTCTCCTGTCTTGCCTTAAAATTTGGTAGGTGCATCTTCCTGGCACATCCAGAAAATTTGCTTTCAGTTATTATTACATAGAGCCCCGGACAGACCAGCTGGTACAGTACTCCTTCAGGATACATGCTGTGAGAGTATATAAGTGTAACATGCAACTGCTCCTAAATGTACCAGGACTTTTTTCAGCCCCAGTCTCGCTCTGTTTTCATATTATCATGGCAGAGTTTTCCAGTTGTGATCTAGAGATTCTGGATTTCTATACTTGGTAGCTATAAACTAGGACCACAACTCTAAACACCAAAACTGTGAAACCTAAGGTACTTGTACATGATGATGTTGTGCTGTCCCTATTGTATATCAGTGTGAACACTTGTCACAGGATGTGAATACCCTTCCATCAAAGGTCATACATAGGATGTGCCTAGCAGCCAGATAGCACTAATAGGACTCAGATTGTGCAAATGGGACTTGCCTTCCCATTGTTCTCCCTTTCCCTTTATCTATCCCCTTCTCTTTGTTCCTTGTCTTTCTATTTATGTCTCCCCTTCTCATTCCCTTCTTTCTCCCTCATTGTTCTCTTTATCTCCTCACTCTTTCTTGTCCATCTTTCTGTCTCTTCCTTTTCTATGTATTTCTCCTCCACTTGCTAGTTATCTTTTCTGTTTTTCCTATTTCTCCTTTCCTCTTTATTTCTCCCCCTTTTTCCATCTTTCTTCTATTATCTCTGTCCCTCTACCTAGCTATCCTCTTTCTTTGTATCTCTCTTTGTTCTCTTTATCTCTCCATCCATTCTCTTTATCTCTATAGTTTCTCTCTCTCCCTTTTCTCTTTATTTCTCCTCCTCTTTCTTTTTTACCTCACCCTTTCCCATCTATTTATCTCCCCTTTCTGCTCACATTTTTTTTTCTTTCCATTCCATCCTTCTCTTTATTTTACTTCCTTTCTCTTTACTTTTCTAGTTTATCCCTTCTTCTCCTTTTTCTTTTATCTCTTATTTACTTTCTTATTATCTTTCCTCTGTATTTAAATCATCTCTTCTCCTTTTTCATTTCATGTCTCCTCTTTCTCTATATATCTCTCTCCTTTCATCTCATCTCTCATGTTCTCAATCTTTTCGTTTTTTTATCTCACTTTCCCCTTTTCTCCATATTTCTCCACTATCTCACTCCTTATTCATTCCCTTTTTCAATATTGTTCCCTCTTTTCCCATCCCATTTGTTCCCATTAACTCCTCATTCTCACTATTTCTCAATTTCTCCCCTTCTTGCTCCTACTCATTATCTCTCCTCAATATCTTTATCTCCCCCTTTTTTCAATCCATTCTATGCTGTCTCCCCCTATCATTTACCTTTCTCCTTTATAAAAATTTTCTTCTTGCAAGCCTCCATCGTGGTGCTCCTGACCTCACTCTAAAGCACCACGGAATGGTATCATATTTCGGTTCTCTGCAGTGAGTTTGTGTGCACCATGATCACTCACCGACAGCAGGGGAGCAATAAAAAGCAAGGTTTGGCTTTTTTGCAATGTTGCCAGTGAGTAATGCTGTTATATCCCACCTCTCAGTAGTGAGATAGGGTGCACTGCCAGTTTGAATGGAGAGCAATGATCTTCCCAAAAGGGTATCCTGTTATCCGTGATTATGTACCCTTTTTTCTTTTTTATCTTTGTTAACTTTTTTCCTTTCAATGTTGTTGTTCTGTTACATTATATCTGCTGTAAGATATCTTGGAAATAAGCTACTACAACAAAACGCGTCAATAAAATAAAACTTACCTATGATCTTCCCAAAAGGCCCTGTCTCACGAACAGCGGGCTGGCCAGCCACCTGCGTTCTAGACCAGTGCTTACCTTGCCTATAGGTAAGGCTTCCCCTGGTTCTGTAGAGGTAAGAAACATATGCTGGCATCAAGACATCCTAAAAAGAAGATTATTATAATTCCAAACTCTAACTAAATAATGCCAATTTTCCTTTATGTTTTGTTTTTTAAGAAAACACACAGTTTTCAATTCTGGAAAGTCTCCTAAATGTGGGAGGATAGTTATAAAAATGTAATTCATTTTATAATTAAGATTAAAATACAACATATTATTTAATTCATATACGGTATAATGATAAAAACAAATTTCTATTTTAGAGTTTGGATATACAAAATGCCTTGGATTATATGAAAATGTAATATTTTCCTTGACATTGACAAATTTTCATTTGGGCAAACTGATTAATGCCATAAGTTACTAAAGCATTTCTTATTATATTACTTATTACTTATTGTCTATTATATATTGAGCTACACTGTTATTTTAGTTTCTGTTGATATACTACATTTGTGCAAATGGCACTCAGCTGATGTGGTGGATTGAAGGGAGGAACAATCAAGCCAGACTTATTTTTGTTAGTTTTGAATAAATTGATTTATTTGTATTGATTGTGCTTCAAATTGTCACTAAAATTGAGCAGCTACATAAAATCTTGCCCCTACACTGCTGACCGAATATATAACTTGTTTTGTTTGTGAGTACTGTAGGTAGATATTTAGTGATTTCTATATATTATGCTAATGAAAAATACCGAGTTAGTATTTGTAGTTGATTACCAGGTCATTACCATGAAAATGACTCAAAAGAAAAACACTTTTGTCTGGGATAGCAATAGTTGTAGGCAGTAAAGGCATGGCTGTTGTGATGAAGGCCCTTCCTAGGGCATTCTGTTGTGTTATTTGCATTTGAATCTACTTTGTATGTTGTATCCAAACACACTGTATTTGTACACTTAAGGCCACGATCCTTTTCATTACACTTTAAACAAACTGTAAGCCCCAAAGTACTTGTTCATATCAGTGTGAAACAATGGATGTGGCGACTGGGAGTGCTGCCCTAAGTCGTACCTAGGGTGACCCAAAAGGTTAAGACATCACTGATAATTTAAGGCAGTTTTACATGGAAGAAAAAAGTTAACTAACTTAATTATATGCCAACTCACACAATAGCAATCCAAATGAACTTAAACTAAAGTCCAGAGTAAAAAGCCTGGAAAAAATACATTCCCTTTCACCATGGCTCAACAGTATTTAATTCATAGATTTCTGTTTAATGTGTGCGGTAAGCAAACTATTGGTTGCTTGACGTTCAAATTGAATTACACCTTGATTCCATTATATTCCAATAGGTAGATTCTTCACACTAAGCAAGAAATGCACAGATAAAATGCTGAAACATTTCCTGCAAAAATATGTTTATGGTAATTTCTAAATTTGTCTTTGAATGTTTATATGCATTTAGATTTACAAGTCATAGGAAATTCAATAAAAACACAGAAGACAATTTGAATATATTTCTTTTATATTTGTCTATATAGAAATCCTCTATTAGGAAGAATCTGTTACACCATCTTGTATTTCAAAAATATTAATATCTAGTTGCAGAGTAACAGAAGAACAGAATAGTTGTTGCAAATGTTATAATGTATTAATGTTGTGTAGGCCTATGGCCTTGTTAAAAGTTAGAATTTTCTCTAATTACCGTAGCAAGTAGTATGATTGATATTGTGTGATACTGATGTTTTACGCATAATTCATAAAGCCTTCCAGGTCTGTTGCCCTTGAGAGCTGGAGTTTGTGCATCTTCCGTACTAATATTCTTTTTGTGGCATTTTCTTATGTAACATTTACTTGTAACTTTGCTTAAGATGTCTGATTATTGTTAATACATTTGTGTATTGATACATAACTATTGATAAATAAGGTTTTGAACGTGGCTTGTACAAAGATACATTGAAAAGTGAGATATGTGTTAGTGAGCTTACTTTAACAATTTTTCCCATATATATAGTGCTAATACATTTAATACATTAAACATTTGAACATAACTAGGAACCCCTCAAGATTTTATGGATAGGGTCACACAATTTGGATCCAAGGACTTCATATTGTTATCCCATGCACACAACTTAATTAGAACATCTTTACAGCCTGACAAGTAGTTATTTTGCAAAGTATCTTTATTAAAGCTATTTGGTTGTCACAATTAGAGATTCACCAACATAGAATTTTTGTGATGGACTAGCAATGTCTATTAATTCAAAATATATTTTCTTCCTAACAAGTAATTCTTTTCATAAGTGTCTTTAGAAAGGCTAAAAAAAAGATTTTTTGTAATGGACTATCATTCTATTGAACAGTCTTGGAGTCTCATGTAGAAATTTAGTATTTCATATACCACACATGGCATCCAACTCTGGGTTTTTTTTAATAAAAGTGACAAGAAAAAGTAAGCAATCCCATTTGGAATTACCAGCATGTATATATAAATTTGTCTTGTCCCATTATTTGATCTTCATCTAAGTTACAATAATGAACAGACACAATGTGTTTTAACTGATAACAGACAATATTAAATTGTTCTTGTCCATATTGAATATATTATTCAAACATTCACAGTGTGGGTTAGAAAAAGTATGTGAACCCCTAGGCTAATCACTTCATCTAAAGCTAATTAGCAAATTTAGGGCTCCAATCAATGAAACTGGATTGGAGGTGTGTTTTAGAGCTACTTTGACATAAAAAAACACTCAAACACTTCAAGTTTGTTATTCTCAAGAAGGATCTGCTGATGTGAACCATGCCTCACATAAAAATAGATTTCAGAAGACCTACAATCAAGAATTGTTGATTTGCATAAGGCTAGAGTGGGTTACAAAGTAATCTCAAACAGTTTACATATTCATCTGTCCACAGTTAAGCAAATTGTTTACTGTACTGTGGCTACTCTCTCTAGAAGTGGGTGTCCAGCCAAACTGACTGCAAGTGCGCAACGCAGAATGCTCTATGAGGTAAAAAAGAACCCTAGAGTAACAGCTAAAGGCTTGAAAGAATTATTGAAACTGGTTAACATCTCTATTCATGGGTCTGCCATATGCAAAACATTGAACAGGCATGAAGTCCATGGCAGCACAACACAGGGGAAGCCACTGTTCTCCAATTTAACAATAGCTGTTAGTCTGAAGTTTACCAAAGAACACCTTGACACTCCACAATGCTACTGGAAACATTTTTGTGACTGATAAAAATAAGATTGAATTATTTGGGAAGAAAACAGAACACTACGTGTAGTATAATAGGTTAAAAAAAGACTTCAGTCCATCAAGTTCAGCCTTTCACATATATCTAACTCTAAAGTTCTACATTTGATCCAGAAGAAGGCAAAAACCCTACTTGAGGCAATTACCAATTGTGCCACAACAGGGAAAAAATCCTTCTTGTTTCTATAGTGGCAATCAAATTATTCCCTGAAACAACTAATACTACTGTCCTTTTAACAGTTGTAGCCCTTTATGTTATGCTTAATCAGAAAAGCATCCAGACCTTTCTTAAAAATATCCATGGAGTTATATAATACAACATCCTTAGGCAGAGAATTCCATATTCGCATTGTTCTTACGGTGAAGAACCCTTTCCTATGGTAATGCTAAAATCTCCTTTCCTCAATCTCAACTGATGACCCTGTGTCTTTTGTAGAGACATCTTGGTGAATAGATCACTAGAGAGCTGTCTATACTGATCTTGTATGTATTTGTACAAAGTTATGAGATCCCCTCTTAGATGTCTCTTTTCAAGTGTAAACAAGTGTAAACAAGTTCAGTAAAAAACGCACCACATACTCACATGAAAACGTCATCCCAATGTTGGAGGGAGTAGAGGGAGCATCATGATTAAGGGCTGCTTTTCTGCCTCAGGGCCTAGAAAGCTTGCCATTATTGAGGGAACAATGAATTTCCAGGTTTATCAAGGTATCGTACAGGATAATATCTAGTGGCTGAAACCCACTAGAAGTTACGTAATGCCGCAGGACAATGACCCTAAACATCAAAGTATTTACTACAGAATAGTTTTAAAAATCTGCCTTTTGAAGTGGCCCAGTCAGAGCTCAGTCCTTAACCCATCAGAGATCTTGTAGAATGAACTCAGAAGAACTGTTGACACCAGACATCCTAGAAATATGGCTGAGCTTAAGCAGTTCTGTAATACAGAATGGTCTAAAACATCTGGAACTACCTGAGGCGTTTGAGGTTATTGCTACCAAAGTAGATTCAACCAGTTATTAAACCCAAGGGTTCACTTACTTCTCCACTGGTGCTGTAAATGTTTATTGTGTGTGTTTAATAAAGACATGAAAGATTATCATTGTTTGTGTCTTAGGCACATTGTGTTTGCCTATACCTGTGACTTAAATGTAGATCAGATCACTGTATGTGCATTATTGCACAAGAATATCAACAATATAATAATAATAATAATAATATATAATAATAATATTGGATTTGGGAAACAAAATTGTCACCATCAAAGCACCCTTGTGTTTTATCTAGATATCTGTCCATACCTGAATTTTCTAGAAGCTATCCTTTTAACCTCTTAAATTGGAGTGGCCGGGCTCAAAGATAGGGCATAGGCACAGACTGAACAAAATGGGGGGGGGGGAAGCGCCCTTTCTATAAGTGGCCATCTTAACCCAAACACGCAGACCAATACCATGTATGGTGGTATCACTTATTCGGGAGATGTTGCCTGAAACACATTGGGGTGTTACGTATACCGTGGAGCTATAAATTTATTGATTTTAAGTTACAATTTGTGTGAAAAAAATACAAAATGGACTGCCCACAAATTTTAGCAAAGGCTTGTTGATGGTTAGATTCTCATGTGTGGAAAGGTTAAATACTAGCATTTGAAATACCTTGGGCGGTGACTAGTTTTCAAAAATATATGGGTTTGATGGGGTAAATTGAATTAGCCGGCTTCCAAGATGGCCCTATTAGGACATGGGAGCAGTAGGACCAGATGTCAAAGTTCCAAGTTAAAAAATGTGCACTTCCTAAATATGGTGTTTTAACTCCCAGACAACCCAACAAACCCATGCATGGGGGTATCACTGTACTCTGGAGATATGTGTTACAGTGACATATACCAGGAGCTGTAAATCCATAATTGAAGCACAATTTTAGTGATTAAAAAAAAACACAAAATAAATTACTACACAAAGTTTGACAAAAGGTGGTAGTAGAATTAGTGCATGGAAAGGTTTAAAATGCCCATATTTGAAATACCTTGAGGTATCTAGTTTTCAAAAATATATGGTTTGATTGGGTAAATTGCATTGGCCAGCTTCAAAGACTCCCGAAATAGCAGAATGACCAGCTTTATTATTTTCTTTATAGGAAATTAGATAATATGATCAAAAAATGGTATCTGAAGAAAGCCCTTCTTGTCCTGAAAAAAAAACCAATATATAAATTGTGTGGGTACACTATATGAACTGAGTGAACAGAAAATTACATCTAAACACGAGCACCGCAAAAGTGTTAAAACAGCCTCGGCCCCAAATGGTACAAAGGGTAAAAAACAGCCTAGTCCTTAAAGAGTTAAACAGCCCAATTGAGCATAACATAATTTCCATGATCGTTCTAATATGACTCAAGATGTGTGATGCCTTACAAATATCCAGCAGTAGACAGATCAGTATCACAAAGCAGCAAACAGCAAGAATTCGGTCTACTGGATATTCTATTAATCAATTTCACAGTTGATTCTTACTAATAGGATAACTCTGCATGGGCACCATCGGAGATCTAGACAACTGGTGTATATGCCATCATACTTGTGTTAAGTGGTTAAAATTAATTTATAGACAGACTTTAAATGCAGTTCAGGTATTGGATTATTACCAATCCAGAATACCAACCGTGTGAAAACATTGTCAGACTCTGCAGTGTTCCGAACTTGTTTGAATAGCTTGTTCTAACTTTAATAAGTGCTAAAGTATCTAATCTCCTTTCAACAGTTAGACCCAAAAATGAGAAGAGTATAAAGATTACGTTATTTGATTTTAAATTAAATGGATTTCCCTGTTAAATTGGATTTTATTATGCTCTGTAAGGACATATTTGATAAGGCAAGTTAGCTTGCCTACGGTACCTTTATTAATTGATGTAGATCAGAAGAGAAGCTTTATTTCACACAACCTTTTAAAGTAACCATATAAAAAGTCGAATATACTTCTGCATATCATATTTGCCTCCGCCGTGCTTTTTTATTTACATATATGGAAATATATGCTTAATTAGCATATTATCAATTAAATCAGCTAACTTTGTAGTCATTAATATGAGTCCGTTTTTATAATTAGCAAATATAAAACATATGCATCTACTGAAAGATTATGTTAATTCAGTATTTGAGGAATTACCAGTTAAACCTTTTTGATATAAACTTTTAAATGAAAAAGCACAAATTTGTAGTTTATTATAGAAAGTTTAATAAAATATATTTCTACCAAATCACTGCAAAGTACATATAGTTAATATATTTCGATATTCCTAGCTCTTGTAAGAGTAATTTGCATCTGCAGAGACGGTTTTCAGAGACAAGGTCACTTTATTTTGGACAGTTACTCAGACTCCTCATAATACTGAGAAGATAGTTCTAATAATACTGAGAAGATAATTAAATGAACAAATATTAAAAGATGCATGGTTAAGTAAGCAAACATTAAAATAGAACTCATCACCTTAGTACCTTAGGTATTCACTAGAACTAAGTTACATCTACAACTAAACCTAATGGGATCCATCTACACCTAGAACACTGGAAAGTTAAATACAAATTGGATTATTATGTGAACAAACAACAATAATACATTTGGGATTTACCACCAAGAAAACGTTTTTTCAAAGTCAGCAGCACGTTGATTCCTTTAAACCTAATAGGACAGACAGGCTTGACAACCACTTACGAAAAACATAACAGCACATAGATGCAACAAGTATACAGTTTGACTCAACAGCACTCAACACAGATCAAGCTATTTCTTTTTATAACTAAACTTGTTCCTGTTCAATTTACCTTTTAACCTAATTAGATATATCCCAGAGACACCAACAAAAGTAAAGAGCATCACTTTTATCGGCAATCACGTAACAATGTTAATCCATGAGGTTATTTCTAATATTCTTATATCATATATTGTACGATACAAAAAAATGTTTGTCCTGCAATTTTAGTTCTAAACGTAATATATATATTGCAGATTGTTTTTGTGAGTTCTTGGATTATAGCAATAGTCAAATTTATATAATTTATCTAGACAGAAAACAAATTCTAGTTTCCTGCATTGTACAAGTTCACTTTACTCTATAGATTCTGTACCAACAGCATAGTACATAAATAAGTTGTTTAAGTAATTATTCAAAAATATTGTCCAAGATATCTCCAAAAACTGAGAAATTATTGTAGGAGTTAGATGTATTGGCAAATCATTTTGAAGGGCAGCCTCCCTGAGAAGAGATGAGTTGATTAGGCATAATTCATTTTTAAATCAGATCTGTCCATATGCCAAATCTTAGTACACAATGGGCACATCCTTCTTAATTCTTGTTCTCAGAATTTGTATCATTATTCCTCTCAATTGTTCATCATTCTATTTTATGCTATTGCTCCTCTTTAGTGAAATTTTGCCATTTCGCCATGGTTCCCAGCCTCTGTAAGGTAAGACAGTTCCCATAACATCACCAATGAGTTATACTAATCGCACAATGAAAATACACAGAACAGGTAGTTTCACAATATAATTTAGTTAAGCAAAATGCACAAAGCTGAGCATTTTCTTTTAAAGGTGCTGTTTCACTTGCTCTGGTAAATCTAACAGTTATTTAACCAATTAGAAATATTTTTTTAGTGTTGGATGCCTAAACCTTCCCAATAATAATTATTTGATCATGTAAAAAAATCAGCCTTTCATTACATTCGCAGGGAAAACATATCATGTGACACAAAAACGGAACGGAACAAAACGGAAAACCAAAACTTTGATGTTCTTATGTACTTAAACATTCAGATGAAATATGAAAATGTCACTTTTGTAAAGGTTTATTTGCTTATCAAACCAGAGAGTGCAATGTAAATAGCACATTTTAATACTAAGATGGTAGCTGATATAATGGATGCCAGCAGTAGTCAAAGAGTCCATACTTGGACACTGGTATCTGTGATCAGGCTTGTGGAAGTGATCTGATTCAACATGCTCCAAAAAAGCTTATCATCACCCTGGCTTAAACCCTTATTCAATAATTATGTAATTTTAATTTTCTCCTATCATTCAAAATTTGTTTATAAGACACCAGAAGAGTTCCAAATATTTGTTATGCCGCATTAAAATGACCATTAGTCAGGATTGTGGGAGTTCACAACATATAATTGAGAATGTGATTTGAAGAAACCAGTGGTCAAAACAGAATATGCAATGTGGCATCAAACAGAACAATACAATATGTAAACATGTATTAAATTATAATTGAGATAATGAGCAGCAGTTATGAAATTGTCTGGAAACAACACAGGTCTACTATTGCAGTTCTTTTGATTTATTTAGATGTCTTTTTAGGAAACATTCTAAAGTAGTGGAGTTTTAAAGAGGTTGTTTAAGGTAAATTCCTTTGTTATACCAATCCTCAATAAACTTCATTGTAAAATGGAAACTGCTTTTGTAAATTGCCTGAAGTGTTTTATAAGATGTGCCACATATAACTGCAAACACTTTCTATTGATTGTATTCTTTAAGAAAGAAGTAAAGTATCTTCTTTGGGTATATCACATTTGCAGGAAAAGTTGATAATCAAGATCAAGTTACATTCTTGCATGATTAGTTAATTAATGGATTTCTCCATATCAGGCAGTTTTTTTTCCAACAAAATGTTTAATATAATATAAGCATTTTATTGCATTTTGGCTATCTATCTATCTATCTATCTATCTATCTATCTATCTATCTATCTACTTACTTATATACTTGTCTGTGTCAGATACTCTGTCCATCTAATTATATATCCCACCTGTTACAAAGTTCCTTGTTAAATTAGAAATACAACTTAAGTACTAATTCCTCCCCTTGGAAATAGCTGAAGTTATAATACCTTAGGATAGCTGTTAATATGCCCCAAGAATTGTTCTATGGCTTAATTATCTTCCTCCATAATGCTTGCTTAATACATTCATCTCTTTTAATATTTCTATCATGCTTCCCTCCCTCTGTTCTGTATTGTTAAGCAATTAAAAAAATGAAATGTTCATATATGTGTCAACCACAGTCCTCTACATCAGCAGCAGTAAGTGCTGCACTGTCACAACCATTTACACTACAAATGATTCCATCACCACCACAGAAGAGACCACCTTCTTCACCCCTGATCAGAAGGAGCTTAATGTAATCATGAACCAATGTCTCACAATAGTTGTATGCCCAGAGCAATTGGTTGCGTGTAGGATGTCAGTAGTGTATTTTTATCCATTGTCATTTCGGTGAGCTGTTAGAATCGAAAGGTCTATATGTTCAGGTAATGTGTATGATTTGCACTGATGTCATAGTGTAATGTGTTTCAGTGTATTCTAGACCACTAGTAGCTAGTGTAGGCATTAATGGCTTGAATGCACATTTCAGATGCCCATTTTTGTTAACTTAAGCACATTGTCTGATTAAGTAGCTGCAATATTTATATTAGTGCAGCCCTTACATCAGAGGTTGTCTCCCCCACAATTTTCAAACAAACAATAAAAAAGCTGAAGGTCAAAAGAAATGTCATAATTTATAAATGTTATCGAAAACAAAGGAATGTTTTTGTGTCAACTTCTGTAGGCTAAAATAAAATTATTAAAACTTTCATTTTTCAGATATAAACACAAGCTTTCATAAGACTATCTTTAAAATATTTAGATTGTCTTCCAACAACAGAGAATTATGTATTTAATTTCAAATTAAAAAGTAATTAGTTGCAAAGTATCTACATGTCATATTTTGTTTTTGAATCTGTGAAGTGCAGAAAGCTGTAATGCAGCTTATGGGAGAAAGAGGAAACATGTCTAATTAAGTAATATTACAGCAATGTACCTTATGTAAAGATGCAAATTAGCTTAATGAAATCTAGGAAAGCATTAATGTATTTTAATTACTTGGGACTGCTCTTAAGACCTATGATTGTTCTGAAACAATTATATTTAAACCTACCCAGTTACGTAGAAAAGGAGGTCTATGGTAGTAGAGCAGCAGTTTGCCCTCACTACTGGTGTAACACGCTTCTCTTTTAAATACACTATTATTAAATGTGAAATAGAATGGCTTTGCTTAGCCATTTTATTTTCTCACTCATGAGCACATTCCGTTCATGTGTTCGGAATAGGAGACCATGAAACCAGTTAATTGTAAGCAACATTATGTAATCTCAACACACATGTAGTGTGTTAACAGATTAAATGTTAATGTTTGTAATTTAGAACAATTACAGTTGTTAATTTTGTTACCTCAGCCTTTTTAATACTAATGTAACAAAGTTACTTGATTTATTAGGCTGGAATCTGGAATTAAATTGGGATACCTAATATCTGTCACGGACTGGGTCCAAGCTGATGACCGATAGGACCCAGCGCGCCCGATGTAGTATGCAGGAGTCACGATGCAGCAGTGGAGTCTGGGGCAGGGCCTGGTTGCAGGGTGACCACACTCATCCAGGAGCTGAGCACCTAGGGTAGTGCAGCCAAACACCAGCGCCCTGATATGGCAGCAGATGTAGTCCAAAACAAAACGAATCCTGCAGGCACCCTGGAGCAGGCATGAAGCATATCACATGGATCACGAGCAGGATGCTGCAGGCTGGGAGAATGAAAGCTAAGCAAAGGGTTAATATAGCAGACACATAACACAGCAAGGGAAAGGGAGACCAGGCAAGAAACATGATATGAGATATACACGAGAAGTGGCTAGAAACATGACATGAATAGCGTAAAGTATAAACAGGCACAAGACAAGGAATAAACATAACCTGACAAGACATACATGGTACAGGGCACAACAAAGGACAGGGAAGAAGGCAAGGAACACAGGGGAAGGAGTGAGGAGCCGGAACCCTCGGACGCTTCTTCCTTTAAGCAAGGATAGGAAATCTTAACTGGGACATGGGGAGAGGAGAGAGGAACCAGAATCCTCAGATGATTCAAGGAAGAAGGGCAAAGGTACATAAGGGACAGACAAACATGAATACAGGAACTAGCCTAAGACTGATTGATCACAATTGGAGATTCCGTCACATGATATGGCCATAGTATGCTTAGCCCACCACTACGTCAAAGTACTCCAATGACGGTGGGTCCTAACGCTAATCCCTGCTGACAAAGATACAAAACAAACCAAACATGGAAACCAAACATATAGCACTGAGACATACCTTACACTGCAGACTGCAGACTGAGACAAACAGAACACACAGGTGGGGCACAACTAATAAAGGAAGCAGAGCTGAAGCAAAGAGCCGGAGCAGAAGCAAGGAATGGAAAATAAAGCAAAGCAAAAGGAAATCCAGGAACGGATCAAAGGAAAGCAGAGAAACTAAAGCAGGACAGATATGCAGCTCCGCAGCCTGGGCAGAACGTGACACTGGGCAGAACGTGACACAATCCCCCTCCGAAAGAGCGGCCTCTGGACGCGAACAGAAACATCAACAGAAGGAAGCCCAGCTCTCTAACGGAAGACTGAAGACACAAGTCGACCCAGGAACCAGCATACGGAGTCTGAAAAACGTAGGAGTCCTTCGATGACCAACACTGCCGCTAGTAGACCAATCTCCTCCAAAAACAGGAATCAGTATGTCTGAACAGGATTGAGGAAGTTGACTCTAGCTGACATTTAGTCCAAACGAAGGCAAGGTAGATAAGCCACTTAACAAGGCAGACACGGCAGGTAACCCACTTGCTGGGCAGACACGACTGGTACAGGTTCAGGGTCAGGCACGGGTTCAGG
>VKOC01047441.1:0-13894 GCA_009364415.1 Spea multiplicata
CAAAAAGAGTAATTTTACTTACTGTAAATTCCTTTTTCCTTAGTATAGTGTCAGTACCACGGGGTGTCGCTCTTCCTAGGGACAAGGACCTAGAAACGAAGAGGTTAAGATCCCCCTTAACCCCTCCTACTCCCCACTATAAGAGCCCCGGCAGCCCCAGTACCTCCAGAAAATACCAAGAAACACAAGATAACTTGCAAAAAAAAATTATTTAATACAAAACGTACAGGGAGGGAAACATGTACTGACACTATACTAAGGAAAAAGGAATTTACAGTAAGTAAAAATTACTCTTTTTCCTGTCATATAGTGTCAGTACCACGGGGATATAGCAAGATGCCCCCTCTGGGTGGGGAACATAATCATGAGGAAACCGCCTGGAGCACCTTACGCCCAAAATCCGCATCAGAGGAGGAGAAGATGTCTAGCCGGTAATGCTTGATAAACGTGTGAAAGGAAGACCAAGTGGCTGCTTTGCATATTTCCTCCGGGGATGCAGAAGATCTTTCAGCCCAGGACGTAGCCATAGCTCTAGTGGAGTGGGCAGTAACATGAGAAGACAGAGTCCGACCGCTGAGAGCGTAGGCTAAGCGAATGGCGTCTGAGAGCCATCGGGATATCGTGCGCTTGGAGGATGCCTGGCCTGCGGATTTACCAAAATAATTGACGAATAATTGATCCGTAGAGCGGAAAGGGGCAGAGCGGTCTAAATAAATACGAAGAGCTCTGCGGACGTCTAGAGTGTGCCAGAGCGTTTCTTCCGGAGTAGCAGGAGACGGGAAGAAGGAAGGCAGAATCAATGGCTGATTGACATTAAAGTCAGAGATGACTTTAGGCAAAAAGGAAGGTTTAACGTATAGAACAACTTTATCTTGGTGGAAAATAGTAAATTCCGGAGCCGCGGAAAGAGCTTGAATCTCACTGATCCTCCTTGCCGACGTAATGGCGACCAAAAAAGCTGTCTTGATAGACAAAAACTTGAGAGACACCTCGTCTGAAGGTTCGAACGGTGCGGAGCAGAGCGCTTGAAGGACCACTGACAAATCCCAGGAAGGAAAATGTGAACGTCTGGGTGGCCGTTGAATTGTGACTGCCTTAAAGAACCTCCTGACGAGAAGCTGAGAAGCCAATTCAGACAGAAGAAAATGACTAAGGGCTGAAACCTGTCCTTTAAGGGTCGAGACAGTGAGACCCGCCGAGAACCCTTCCTGCAAAAAGTCCAGAACGGAAGTAGTGGATGGAGAGGAGAAATTCAAATTTCTTGAGACGCACCAGTGAAGAAATCTCTTCCAGACTCGAAGATAGATAGCAGATGTAGATCCTCTTACTGAATTTAGGAGAACCTCCGTCATAGAATTGGAAATGCCTCTGCCCCGGAGAATCATCCTTGCAGCAGCCAGGCCGTCAACCTGAATCGCAGAAGAACATCCCTGGAGAGGTTCCTGTTTTCCAGAAGATGGGAGGATACCGGTAGTTCCCATACTGCAATCGCCAGGTTGAGCAGCTCCGAAAACCAACTCCGATTCGGCCAATAAGGGAGAACGGCCAATACTCTGGCTTCGTCTACTCGAATTTTTTGGAGGATCCGAGGAATCATGGCTACTGGAGGAAACACATAAGCCATCTTGAAAGACCAAACCACCGACATACCGTCTAGCAGGGGAGGATTGTCCTGCCTGTAAAGGGAAGCAAAAATCGGCACTTTCTTGTTCTGTCTGGTCGCCATCAGGTCTATATCTGGCAGGCCGAACTTTTGAACCAGGAGAGAGAAGATGCCCTTGTTCAAGGACCAGTTGGCTTGGGAGCACCGAGCTCTGCTGAGGTCGTCCGCCAGGCCGTTGTCTACTCCCCTGATGTGAGTAGCCGCTAAATCCTGTAGATTTCCCTGGGCCCAGAGCATGAGCTCGTCTGACAGGTTCTGGAGTATTGGAATGCGGGTGCCACCCTGCCTGTTTATATAAGAGACCGTGGTGGCATTGTCGGAGTGGATTCTCACAGCTTTTCCCCGTAATCTTGGACCGAAGGTCTTGAGTGACAGGAACACCGCTTTCAGTTCCCGAAAGTTTGATGATTGGGCTTGATCGATTGAGGACCAGCTGCCCTGACTGCAGAGGTCTAGAAGATGAGCTCCCCAACCTACTTTGGAGGCATCCGTGGTGAGGGTGACCCAATGACGTGGTAGAAAAGATCGCCCTTGGGAGAGGCGCCCCTTCGCTTTCCACCAATTCAGCCGGAGTAAGACTTCCCTGGATACCGTGAAGGTAACATCCAGATCCTCCGGTCTCCTGGACCACTGTTGTAGGATGTCCCATTGAAGGGGTCTCAACTGTGCTTTGGACCAGCTTACTGCCGGAATAGACGCTGTAAGGCTGCCCAGGATACTCATAGCCGACCTGAAGGGAAGGGTTGGATTTTGTTGCAGCAATGAAACCTGATTCTTTATCTTTTTGATCTTGGAGCGCGGGAGATAAAGTCTTGAAGAGACGGAATCCACTATGAGCTCCAAAAACTGGATCTTCGTAGTTGGAATGAGGTTGGATTTTTTGTGATTTATGATCCAGCCGTGTTCCCCCAAACATCGGGTTGTAAAGCTGAGATGTGCCCGGAGCTCCTGAGAAGAACTTGCTTTTAGTAGCCAATCGTCTAGATAAGGGACGACTGTGACCCCCTCTTTCCGTAAAGCCGCTGCAATAGGAGTTAAAAGCTTTGTGAAGATCCGAGGAGCTGACGACAGGCCAAAAGGGAGAGCAGTAAACTGGAAATGACGAACTCCTGTCCCGACTCTTATGGCAAACCTGAGATATTTCCTTGAGGCGATGGCGATAGGCACATGGAGATAGGCATCTTTTAGGTCTAATGTAACCATAAAGTCCCCTTGTTCCAACAGGCGGGTAACCGAGAGAATGGATTCCATTCTGAAGTGACGGTAAGGAATACACGCATTGACTCTCTTTAAATCCAGAATCGGACGGAAGGACCCATCCGGTTTTGAGACCAGGAAGAGACGGGAATAAACTCCCTGAAACTCCTGATTCTTTGGAACAGGCTCTATGACACCTTTTTTTAGAAGGGTAAGGCTTTCGGAAAACAGCGTTGAGTTCTTCACCGGAGAGGGGTAAAACGAAATCAGGAACAGAGGACGAGGAATTGTGGAAAACTTTATCCTGTACCCGTCCGCAATGATTCTGAGGACCCAGGGACTGCTTGTGGTTTGTTTCCATTTTGGTAAGAACCATTGCAGACGACCTCCAACACCGTCAGAACTTCCTACCCTCTGGTTTCTTAGGGTGTTCCTGAAATTTCCTCTCGTGTTGTTTACGAAAGGGCTGAGTCTTGAAAACCGGTTGAAAAGGCCTGGAAGGTCTATACTGGAATCGTTTGTTCCATCTGCTTTTCCTATCCTGAGGAAGTGCCTTTTTAGTATCAGACATGTGTTTGATTAGTTCCTCCAAGGAAGAACCGAATAGTTTTGTTCTTTCAAAGGGCAGATCGCATAGAGTAGATTTGGAGGCAGTATCCGCTGCCCAGGAACGAAGCCATAATGCCCTTCTGGCAACGGAAGACAAACCCATGTTACGGGCTGAAAGCTTAAGGCCCTCTTCTGCAGCTTCCAGCAGGAAGCTATTAGCCAGTCTCAGGTTCTTAAATAGTTTGGACAAACCTTCATCCATAGATTCTGAAAGACTGTCCTCTAAGGACTGCAACCAGACACCTTGTGCTTTAGCCACAGATGCGCTAGACAACGCCACTTTACACTGGAACCCAGATGATTGGTAAATCCGTCTGCAAGACGTTTCTGCCCTCTTATCCATAGAATCCTTCAGACCAGACACTTCACTAATGGGAATGGTCGTACGTTTGGAAAGCTGGGCTATCTGGACGTCAACTTTAGGGATATCTTCCCATTTTTCATCGCCTTGAAGGCAAAAAAGCTGCTTAGAATGCTTAGATATAAAGGCTCTTTTGCCTGGATTATTCCACTCTCTAAACATGAGATTCTGCATGTGAGATAGTATAGGCAACCCTTTAGGGTGCGCCGACAGGTCTGAATCCTGAAAAAGCCGTGAGACTTGCTTAACAAATTTACGCAGCTCCTGTGGAGGAAAATTGGTCTCATCCTCTGACTCTTCACTAGATGAAGCCGAATAGGATGAGCTAGAAACCTCTCCAGAGGACAAATCAGACTGAGGGGATGAAACCCTCTTACGTTTGTGGGATTTAAGTTTAACGGGTTCCACGGGTGTAGCTGCTGCTGCTTTAAACGTTTCAAACGTTTGTGCCAGGTTGTCCTGGAACCAACCTAAAAAAGACTGCATGTCCTTTTGTTTTTCCTTTACCAAACTCTCAGCGGAGCAGGCATTGCAAAATTTTTTCTTACAACCATCCGGCAACGGAGTGGCACATTCAGTGCACGCTAAATGTTTGGTTTTAACCACAGCCTTTTTTGGAGCAGGAGTAAGAGATTTTTCTTTATCCGGCTTATCTGGTGAAACCGGACCAGACATCTAATATAAAACAAACAACAAAAAATAATTTTAGTAGAAAAAAATACAGGGCAGAGGATTTGATGGGGTAAGAAAAACCAAATCCTACCTTACAACTCCTCAATCCGTGTGGGGGGGCTGGTGACACGGAAATCCCAGTGTTGACGAGCTCCTCTGCTGTCAGACTGGGCAGCACAGCTATATATATGCGAAAACCAGTTAGTTTTCGCGCCCTGAACAGAGAAAACTGATTCACGCATGCTCAATAGCGTGTCAGTATCCTTGGTGGAACGCAGCGCCCTCTGGCGTGCGTTCCACCGCTGTGCGCATGCTCCAAATATTTGCCGGCATAAGAGCGCGGCGTTCAAAAAACTCCGTAACGTCCGCCAATGCGGACGTTACTCCTCGCTCTGCTCACCACCCGGGGAGCAATCGGAGGGAACCCCCGGACACAACCCGTGTGCCCCACCAACGAAAAAAGAAAAAAGGTCCGTCCCTGACAAGGGACAAGGAAGAACTGGAGGTACTGGGGCTGCCGGGGCTCTTATAGTGGGGAGTAGGAGGGGTTAAGGGGGATCTTAACCTCTTCGTTTCTAGGTCCTTGTCCCTAGGAAGAGCGACACCCCGTGGTACTGACACTATATGACAGGAAAAAATAAACAGGTATACTTAGATTCAGATCACAAATGATGTCTTCTATGAGACTCTCAGCAGGTTTACATGAAAAATAAAAGAAACATATAGATAGTATAATATTGTTTATACAAAAGATATTGACCCTCCTATAAGATTGGTACTCACAATCTTTTGAGCAACCAAGTTTGCTCAAACTATAGGGCGTCTGTGTAGGAATATCATAGAATCCAATGGTTTCTGCAAAACAGCAGCTTGTGGTGTTCCACTCAATGGTGTTGTTCCTCAATGAGCACCAGCTCAAGATATACAGGAGGTTAAAATGAAGAGGAGGATTTAAAAGTAAAAATAGCAATTTATTATTAGTAAAATCTAAAAAACTATATGCTTGCAACAAGCAAACAAAGCTCCATGCTTTGCCTGTGTAGTTTGTGCTACTTCCAGGTGGGCGTGTCGCCAATTTGCATAACGCGTTTCACCCAATCAGGCTTCCTCAGATGCATGAGGAGGATACTAATGCTTGAGTCATGTGAAAATATTACAGATGCTGAAGCCAAATGTGTCAATTCCTGCTTTGTGGAAACACCACAAAGTCTTACACATCGGAGATCTCCCCTCTAATTGTACCCTTAGAGAAGAGGCCTGATTGCTCAATAAAGTGATCTAGCTCTGGTTTGCTGTAGAGGGTCTGCTGCCCCTGGACCATCTGTCCCTGAATGTAGATGACCTGTGCCAGAATATAATACTACTTGACCGACCACTGCTGTGAAATATGGCCTTAACTCGACCTTTAACTGCAAATCCTTTACGGTTTATCTCACTGCCGACAACAGATCAGAGGCAGCCGGATAGAACCAGGACACCAGAGGACAATATAGAGATGCTCCTTTCCCTACTGCAGGGGTATAACTAGAAACCACAGGGAAAATTGCCCCGGGGCCCCCAACTTCACCTAGCTCCCCCTCCAACTTAAAACTCTTGCTCAAATATGTAAACACAAATTTACACATGCTAAAACACACTCATACATAAACATTCATGCTCATACACACACCATGCTTACAGATATTCTCTGCGGTAGTTGAGACACTGGTGTAGAAGAGGCCCCCCAACACCAGCTCTGGCAAAGCCCCCACCTCTCGGCATACCGCTAGGCTTGTACTGCAGGCTGTGCTTTCTCAGACCTGACTCACTATATGATGTCATTTCCCAGTGTTATGTACAGCTTGTAGATCCAGTGAGAAATCAGATATTTTGTTAGAATTTAAAATTGTTTTTGTATCTTCTTTCAACCTAAATTACTATGTTATTATGACATTTAATAGTAAAATTGTATACCTATGTTTAATTGAAAATGATTAAATAACTACAGCATGAGACTCATTTCAGGAAGATTGTCGAGTATCATTTTCATTAGAAAATTAGAATTAGAAAACTATAATGTATGTTTCAAAAAGCAGCAGAACTGGGAGAAAATAACATGACACCAGTTAAATAGGTTGTGTTAGATTTATTCCTTTACAAGTACGATTATATACAAATTAGTAACACACGTTACCTTCTAATTTGTTTATTTTCCAATCCTGTTTTAAACATTGTTAAAACAGCATTAACACAAATCTGAAATTTAAAAACAGGTGTAAGAAAAAAAAAAGAAAACAGAGTAAAGCAAATTGCACTTTCTTTGCATTTTAAACTATAGATACCTTATCTGCATTTATCAGTTCCAGCTAGAAGGCAGATCCAAATTTGATGGCATATAGGGTGTTTGTGTGTGTGTATATACATACTGTAACACACACACACACACACCAGTAAGAACATGCACTGACACTCAAAACTGAGTTAAAAAAGAAAAGGGGTGGACATCAGCCCCCCACCATCCATACAGAGAACTGGATGACGATTTGCAAATCTTTCTACTTTATAACAGATTAAATTCTGATCCTGTGTGTTTGATGGTTTAATGAATGACAGAATATACTTTGAAAGAAATAAAACGTTACATGAAATACTGCCTGGAAGTGTTTATATCTGATGCCATCATAAAAAAAGGCATGGAATAAACACTGAAGTGATTGGATTATGGGATCCAAAACTTCTCTACTGTCTTCCATGAAACAATCCCTTTTTGGAAAATATCACGTATATAATATTATAAAATTCATTTTATCTACGTCCCGCCACCAGGATTTGTTGGTTTTAAAAAGCAAACCCACTTTATCAAAATTTGGACGCTTTTAGCCTTTTGTTTACGGTGCAGTAACATGCATATAGACAGAATATCAGTAGCGAAAACCTTGCATGTTTCTCATTAGCCTCAAACGTGGGATCTAGATCACATACATTTGCAGATACAAATAATACAACTAAACCAGCCAAAAAGCAATTACCAACAACTGCACACGGACTTACTTCTATAATCACATACATCTACCGGGCAAGCATTATCTAAAAGGTTAGAATATATTTTTCAATGCTGAAAGGTGTTTTTCCTTTAATTTTGATGGTGAAAAGAAATAGAGCAGCAGTTTAGGTCTTCCATATATTGGACATGCAATATTAAAAGGTTTGTCGTGAAAATGTATACATAGTATGTTCGGCTAGTGTAAGCAGTGTCATTTGTATTACTAGATGCTGTTAAATAAAAGGCCGTTATAGTCCACGAGGCCTTTAAAAAACTACCAGTATCCCTTATGCGGCAATCTTAAAAATATTACTATCTTTCTTATTCAATTACTTATTTCAGGTATTAAAAAATAGCACATTTTAGTAGAGACAAGGAAGAGGAAATTAAAGTGTTTCCTTGAAAACTAATGTTGTTATCACACGAGGTGGAAGTTTGAAACTGGTTTAAAAAGTTTTGGTCACAAATAACAAAACTCTTCCTTAAAAAAATTACTGCACACAACAAAAGGGTGGGATATACTGTTTTTTTTTTCCTTTTAAACAGTAGAAGACATTTTCACATTCAATGTTCACAAATGAGCGTCTCCACGGCAAACGTATTCTCAAAGTGAAGGATTTTGTGACAGTTCTTAGCTTCTCTCTTCTGGATTCCTGGGAGGAGAAAGGAAAAATCTCTATTTATATTTATATTCTCTATTCGTGTTAAATTTTTCTTTAAACAAAAAAACAAACTCAGAATAGCAATTAACAGTAGCTAAGAGATGATTACTGGTATCACGAGAGTGACTTGATATTTGAACATTAAAAATTCTGTTGCAATACCTCGGACATTCTCTCTGTGCTGGAGTCTGTAGGTCTCCTTGTCACGACACAGACGATAGATAAAGGATCCTAACTGATAGACGTTTTCAATGCGATCGGTCACCACCATCTGCTCATGTATCAGATAGGACTGGGGAAGGTATGTTCCAGCCTATAATGAGAACACAGAAAAATACGTTGTATCGGCGTTCGACTTTTGATGGGTTCTATAGCTTTTCTTTTTCTTCTGATACACAGTATAAAGACAGCCAACTCAATTTTGCTTCCATCCATAAACTGATGATCACACACACGCAGTTAACTTAATTAAGGCCAAATAATTTAGTGATATGTCACAATGTTCCAGCAGTTAACATTAAGGGCACTTTAAGCATTGTCAGGGCTAAATCCCTGCGACGGTATGCGACCACATTGACATTGTGATACCATCTCTAGTTATCAGACAATTTAAAAAAAAAATATAAGTAAATGTATTTTTTTAAAGTCTGAAAACCCTGTAAGCTCTCCCATAAAAATTAGAATCCCTACTTCAAACTAGAATGCACTCATTCTATTTTTTTTTTCTTTCCAAAAAACTTGATAAAATTACGAATGTGGGGCATCTCTATACACAACTTCTTTTCTGAAGTTGCACACATTAGGTTAAAAAAAGCAAACCTTTTCAAAATCTCTGTGAAAAACTTTGCTGCAATCTTTGGAAGAGATGTATACACAGAAATACAGTGTAGACATTGTTAATGTTGTAAAGGACTATTGTTGATTATTAATGGCATATCTTCACAGGTCCTTTATTAGCAAACATCCCTCCTGTGTTCCAATGGCACGTTGTGTTAAACATATATACACACAGACGCATACATAATTTGAGTGGATACACTAAATTAGAAAGGGAAGTCAGAGCTGAACAAGGATATAGCATAAACGTGAAAATGCCGTCATTCACAAGCATACAAATAACTTCATCTTTATGATGTTAAAGAAAACAGAGGGCAATGATGAAGCTCACTTGCTATGTAGGTGAGAAGTGAAGATTTATATCAGAAAATGCTGCTTAGCTGGTTAAACTGGCTTTACAGTTATAATCTGAGTTATTTCTGATGTGTATATAAAACATCATGAAAAAATAAGGACATTTAACAAACCGAACACGAGACAAATTGTACCTTTATATTGGCCAGCAATTCCAGGAAACTCCTGGGCGGCATTACAATCGAAGTGTTCAGAGGAATGACATAGCACTTGTTCAGGTTGAGATCGAGGTAGGCAGTCAGTTTCTGAATGAGGAAAACAAGAGATTTCAGCCATTGGGCAACAGCAGCACTCGAGGAGTTGACCAACCCGTATTAAATTGGGTTCATTTTTCCAAAAGGAATACATCAGAACCAAGAATCAGACCATCTCTGCTCCGAACGTGTAGTCAATAGCATCACTTATATTTTACCTTCCTTTCATAATAATAAATATGAGGGAAAAAAGTAACCAAGTGTTTCTTTAATATAAACCGGATCATATTATAACATGTATATTTCTTATGTGTGAGGGATAGTATGTAATGGCAGATATGCAAGTGGAAGTATGAGTATGTATCTACCTAAATGACAAAGTAAGAAATGTTGAATTTAGCTAAAAAAAATTATATAAAAAAAAAAAAGACAAAAAGCAGCCATACAGAAAGCCATTTACTGAAACTACTTCTTACAAAGTAAATCCAACCTCTATCATATTTGTCTCCCATTAATACATGCCTCTTGTAGTTTCCATCTCACCTTTATGATCCATTCCTTACTAACTCATGTTATACTCCACAATCCATTGTTTTAACTATTCATTAATATACTCTTTTGTCTTCATAATATAGTCACCCGTCAACCTCTTGCCTCTACTACTTCTGTTCCCAATCACCACAGCTTTCAGTGTCCCTAGCTCTGTAAGGGGCTATGTAAGGAGGTTTCTTTTAGCTATTTTACCAGACTCAGGGGAGAAAAAAATGTAACAGACAAATATAACTCACCCTATGAAAGTCATGAACAATATCAGCAGGATCACTGTCAGCAAACTCAGGGACTGGGACACTGATCAATTCAACATTCTCCTCTTCAAGGATCTGGATACTCTCTTGAAAAGAATGGTAGCGAACAGGGCCCTCTGAGTACTGATCCGAGAAAGCCAGGTCATCAGGGTATCTAACTCCACAGTAGTAAACACCACGCTGTGAAAAAAACAAGAGTCAGGGTGAGGATTTGATTATATGGCATTGCAGTAAACGAGTCTATACAATAAAACCACCAAGCTTGTAGCTGGCTAGTCACTCCAATTTTTTTCATATACAAAATAAAAAAGTACATAAGGAAATAAGGTGAATTTCTGTCCCATAATACACTGGGACACCAGACCATTACATTAGAGACTTTTATATTGCATTATAAATAAACAGACATTAATATGTTGTAGTCCGAATGCAGAAGGCAACTAACCTGGACTCCAATAAATGAAAATAAATTAGAAGTATTACTCAGAGCTGCACTGCCCTATAAAAATTACTCACAAATCACTATTCACAAAATGATAGCTAAAAGCCTTGGTGCTTATTAATAAACCGTAAAAAAAACTTCGTATAAATGGAAACTGGTAAACACAGCTGCTATTGCGGGCATCCAGCAGAGATGACTGCAATTGACAAAGAGGTCAAAATCCAAACTGTAAAGCAGTGTGAGGAACGGAAGGTATCATGGTTTGGGGCGTTTTTGCTGTCTCAGCACCCAGGCACTTTGTCATCAGACTTTAAAGTGAATTCTCAAAGTTCATGAAGCTGTGTTTTAGAATGCCATCTGTCTGCCAACAGAAGTCTGTTGATGCAACAGGACAATGAGCCAAAGCCTTGGAGTAAATCAACAACAGACCTCAAGAGAGCGATTTTGTAAAGAGAAATGGTCTAAAACTTCTCCCTCCCGTGCAGGTCTAATCCACAACTTCAGGAAATGCTTGCTTCATGTTATTGCTGCCAGACAAGGATCGGTCAGCACACCTGGGAACTCTCCAGCCTGGAGAACTTTAGGATTAGCGCCACTTTTCCGGGTCAAAACACCCATACCCTTCTGGGTCGCGAGGCCCTGTCATGCCCCACTTTCCACCCATTTCCCTGACATCAGCGGGCAGTCCTGGCAGTGTCCTGCGAGGGTAGGCTCAAATTTAATGACCAATAAATGCAGAAATTCTGGTCATTTTTCACATATTTTTTCCTGAAATCTTACATGTACTATTTATAATATATATAAATATACACACACACACACATACCGTATTGGCCCGAATATAGGCCGCACTTCCGCTGAGTGCCGGCACCGGGAGTTGTATACGCGTTTTGCATAGATGTCCCCCTCCGGCCCCGCAAGACACCCGGGAGTCTGCTCTGGTAAGTCGAGGGGGGGGGAGAACAGAGTGGCAGCATATCCATTAAAAAACTTTTAGGGTGCAGCCTATATCCGAGCCAATACGGTATATACACTGTTGATCTGTACATAGCATGTTATACTTTATCCGTACCACACAGGTTCAATTCTACTTTGACAGAAACAACAACAATACAGAAGCTAATTGCCCATCTTCATATGATTAAGACAACAAACATCACAAAGTATGACGGGCAGCTACAATGATGTTTCTGAAGACCAGCCTTTAATGAGAAAGGACATTAATTAAACAGATGAATAGAAGTGTGTTGACAGCACTAATTGGATGTTTTCACGTAGGCATTGATAGTATGTTAGTACTATTAATCACGTAGACATTGTTGTAGTACTTCAGAGAGAGAGATGGAAAAAGGAGGGATTAGAAAGAATGACCAGTCTCTAACCTACCCGCATCTGAAGCAAACTCTATTTGAGTTGACATGAATGATAAGGTTGTATAGAGGAATAAATATACACTAATGTTTATTTTGTTTTGTTTAAGGCAGTTAGAGGAAACTGCTTGTATTATGCTGGGGCGCACGACAATACCATTACTGCTTCCATCTGATCCATTGTAGCCAGAAGTCAAACTCTTCATGCTTCATTCTTTTTCTCAGAACTTAATTGGCATTTAATTCACTCGCTTAGACTAAGCAGCGTTTCCTGGACAGATATTGCAAGGCCAATCATGACCTAATCACATTTGTTGAAGGCGGCTGATTTAATTGTCCATAAAGAAAGATATATAAAACCTTTTGCAATTACATTTTAATGTCTACTGCTAAACTGCTTTGTTGCGTTTCATGCAATGAAAATACATGGAAAAATCATGTTTTTCAAGGTCGCTGAAACTAGCGTAAAACAAACTTCAGACAGCAGACTTCCGAGTCAAGGTGCTTGATCAAACACAATCTGGAAAGGAGCAACTGTTTTCTGGAGTCAACAATCCAAGAAGATCCTAGTTACATGTTTATAAGAAGGTGGAGGTTACAAAGTAATCCAGAATACTCTTATCTGGACCTACTTCTGACTACAGATTCTTCCACATTGTAAACACTATCAAGATTTAAGAGTAGCAAACTTTTTACAGGCATCATACTGTACTCATTTGTAATACAGCAAATGATACATCTGTGTCATTACATGGAACGTGTCCTGGATCCCAAACCAATGTTTCAGAATCCACCTTTGGGGATGAAAACTTGCTATATAAATCTCAAAAATGTTTTTACCATAATCAGCGCCAATGGTGAGATGAGTGTTAGGGCCAATTGCGGGACTTACAGGCAGTCTTTAATGGCAATATTTTCAATGTTAAATGATCTCCATCAAGTTTGGGTAACTGGGTAAAATGAGTAGCTTTTGAGAACGAGCAGTGTTTTTTTTTTGTCCAAGAAAAAAATTCCATTGCTGAGCCAGAAAAAACTGCAGCGCTTGGAGATTCTGGTTACAATATATCCTGCAGTGCGGTGCAGAGAAGAATATGCTTATGTCCGACGCCTCTAGATATGATTTTGTCTCCTTGGACTGGCTGCACTTGCACATGAAGATCACCAATAACTCGAAACCAATCTGTATGGAGATTATTTTCTAATAAAATTAGCCAATGCAAATATTTCAGCAAATTTTAATTTCATTTGCCCAGAATGGATGAATCCTGTGGCCATCAGATCACCTAGTCGCCTACAACTAACTCAACTGTAGCCTCTTCAGCCATTGCAATGGTCCTTGGAGTGGTGTTCTTGGAAGGATATCCAAAACATTGATATCAAAAAGAGATTGTGGATGACAAAAAGACACAGGTACTATCTAGCATGTTACGTGGTCTCTGGAAGCCACAAGAGGTATTATTTAGAAAATGAAACAGCTTATTAGTGTGCAGCTCAATCAGAGGGAGAAGGATCATAAGAGAAGAGCGACTGATCAGTTAATAGCAGACAAGTTTGGATCTTCAACATCTCTGCACATACCTCGGCTAAATCTTCCTCTCCCACATTTAATAGGTGAGTGAATGAGTTGCCAGATGAATCAAGCTGAAAAAAGCCAAGACAAAGGCACAATCCAAAATTAAGGGACAATGGTCAACTTCTGTGGAAT
>VKOC01047442.1:0-70928 GCA_009364415.1 Spea multiplicata
GTTAGAATTTAAAATTGTTTTTGTATCTTCTTTCAACCTAAATTACTATGTTATTATGACATTTAATAGTAAAATTGTATACCTATGTTTAATTGAAAATGATTAAATAACTACAGCATGAGACTCATTTCAGGAAGATTGTCGAGTATCATTTTCATTAGAAAATTAGAATTAGAAAACTATAATGTATGTTTCAAAAAGCAGCAGAACTGGGAGAAAATAACATGACACCAGTTAAATAGGTTGTGTTAGATTTATTCCTTTACAAGTACGATTATATACAAATTAGTAACACACGTTACCTTCTAATTTGTTTATTTTCCAATCCTGTTTTAAACATTGTTAAAACAGCATTAACACAAATCTGAAATTTAAAAACAGGTGTAAGAAAAAAAAAAGAAAACAGAGTAAAGCAAATTGCACTTTCTTTGCATTTTAAACTATAGATACCTTATCTGCATTTATCAGTTCCAGCTAGAAGGCAGATCCAAATTTGATGGCATATAGGGTGTTTGTGTGTGTGTATATACATACTGTAACACACACACACACACACCAGTAAGAACATGCACTGACACTCAAAACTGAGTTAAAAAAGAAAAGGGGTGGACATCAGCCCCCCACCATCCATACAGAGAACTGGATGACGATTTGCAAATCTTTCTACTTTATAACAGATTAAATTCTGATCCTGTGTGTTTGATGGTTTAATGAATGACAGAATATACTTTGAAAGAAATAAAACGTTACATGAAATACTGCCTGGAAGTGTTTATATCTGATGCCATCATAAAAAAAGGCATGGAATAAACACTGAAGTGATTGGATTATGGGATCCAAAACTTCTCTACTGTCTTCCATGAAACAATCCCTTTTTGGAAAATATCACGTATATAATATTATAAAATTCATTTTATCTACGTCCCGCCACCAGGATTTGTTGGTTTTAAAAAGCAAACCCACTTTATCAAAATTTGGACGCTTTTAGCCTTTTGTTTACGGTGCAGTAACATGCATATAGACAGAATATCAGTAGCGAAAACCTTGCATGTTTCTCATTAGCCTCAAACGTGGGATCTAGATCACATACATTTGCAGATACAAATAATACAACTAAACCAGCCAAAAAGCAATTACCAACAACTGCACACGGACTTACTTCTATAATCACATACATCTACCGGGCAAGCATTATCTAAAAGGTTAGAATATATTTTTCAATGCTGAAAGGTGTTTTTCCTTTAATTTTGATGGTGAAAAGAAATAGAGCAGCAGTTTAGGTCTTCCATATATTGGACATGCAATATTAAAAGGTTTGTCGTGAAAATGTATACATAGTATGTTCGGCTAGTGTAAGCAGTGTCATTTGTATTACTAGATGCTGTTAAATAAAAGGCCGTTATAGTCCACGAGGCCTTTAAAAAACTACCAGTATCCCTTATGCGGCAATCTTAAAAATATTACTATCTTTCTTATTCAATTACTTATTTCAGGTATTAAAAAATAGCACATTTTAGTAGAGACAAGGAAGAGGAAATTAAAGTGTTTCCTTGAAAACTAATGTTGTTATCACACGAGGTGGAAGTTTGAAACTGGTTTAAAAAGTTTTGGTCACAAATAACAAAACTCTTCCTTAAAAAAATTACTGCACACAACAAAAGGGTGGGATATACTGTTTTTTTTTTCCTTTTAAACAGTAGAAGACATTTTCACATTCAATGTTCACAAATGAGCGTCTCCACGGCAAACGTATTCTCAAAGTGAAGGATTTTGTGACAGTTCTTAGCTTCTCTCTTCTGGATTCCTGGGAGGAGAAAGGAAAAATCTCTATTTATATTTATATTCTCTATTCGTGTTAAATTTTTCTTTAAACAAAAAAACAAACTCAGAATAGCAATTAACAGTAGCTAAGAGATGATTACTGGTATCACGAGAGTGACTTGATATTTGAACATTAAAAATTCTGTTGCAATACCTCGGACATTCTCTCTGTGCTGGAGTCTGTAGGTCTCCTTGTCACGACACAGACGATAGATAAAGGATCCTAACTGATAGACGTTTTCAATGCGATCGGTCACCACCATCTGCTCATGTATCAGATAGGACTGGGGAAGGTATGTTCCAGCCTATAATGAGAACACAGAAAAATACGTTGTATCGGCGTTCGACTTTTGATGGGTTCTATAGCTTTTCTTTTTCTTCTGATACACAGTATAAAGACAGCCAACTCAATTTTGCTTCCATCCATAAACTGATGATCACACACACGCAGTTAACTTAATTAAGGCCAAATAATTTAGTGATATGTCACAATGTTCCAGCAGTTAACATTAAGGGCACTTTAAGCATTGTCAGGGCTAAATCCCTGCGACGGTATGCGACCACATTGACATTGTGATACCATCTCTAGTTATCAGACAATTTAAAAAAAAAATATAAGTAAATGTATTTTTTTAAAGTCTGAAAACCCTGTAAGCTCTCCCATAAAAATTAGAATCCCTACTTCAAACTAGAATGCACTCATTCTATTTTTTTTTTCTTTCCAAAAAACTTGATAAAATTACGAATGTGGGGCATCTCTATACACAACTTCTTTTCTGAAGTTGCACACATTAGGTTAAAAAAAGCAAACCTTTTCAAAATCTCTGTGAAAAACTTTGCTGCAATCTTTGGAAGAGATGTATACACAGAAATACAGTGTAGACATTGTTAATGTTGTAAAGGACTATTGTTGATTATTAATGGCATATCTTCACAGGTCCTTTATTAGCAAACATCCCTCCTGTGTTCCAATGGCACGTTGTGTTAAACATATATACACACAGACGCATACATAATTTGAGTGGATACACTAAATTAGAAAGGGAAGTCAGAGCTGAACAAGGATATAGCATAAACGTGAAAATGCCGTCATTCACAAGCATACAAATAACTTCATCTTTATGATGTTAAAGAAAACAGAGGGCAATGATGAAGCTCACTTGCTATGTAGGTGAGAAGTGAAGATTTATATCAGAAAATGCTGCTTAGCTGGTTAAACTGGCTTTACAGTTATAATCTGAGTTATTTCTGATGTGTATATAAAACATCATGAAAAAATAAGGACATTTAACAAACCGAACACGAGACAAATTGTACCTTTATATTGGCCAGCAATTCCAGGAAACTCCTGGGCGGCATTACAATCGAAGTGTTCAGAGGAATGACATAGCACTTGTTCAGGTTGAGATCGAGGTAGGCAGTCAGTTTCTGAATGAGGAAAACAAGAGATTTCAGCCATTGGGCAACAGCAGCACTCGAGGAGTTGACCAACCCGTATTAAATTGGGTTCATTTTTCCAAAAGGAATACATCAGAACCAAGAATCAGACCATCTCTGCTCCGAACGTGTAGTCAATAGCATCACTTATATTTTACCTTCCTTTCATAATAATAAATATGAGGGAAAAAAGTAACCAAGTGTTTCTTTAATATAAACCGGATCATATTATAACATGTATATTTCTTATGTGTGAGGGATAGTATGTAATGGCAGATATGCAAGTGGAAGTATGAGTATGTATCTACCTAAATGACAAAGTAAGAAATGTTGAATTTAGCTAAAAAAAATTATATAAAAAAAAAAAAGACAAAAAGCAGCCATACAGAAAGCCATTTACTGAAACTACTTCTTACAAAGTAAATCCAACCTCTATCATATTTGTCTCCCATTAATACATGCCTCTTGTAGTTTCCATCTCACCTTTATGATCCATTCCTTACTAACTCATGTTATACTCCACAATCCATTGTTTTAACTATTCATTAATATACTCTTTTGTCTTCATAATATAGTCACCCGTCAACCTCTTGCCTCTACTACTTCTGTTCCCAATCACCACAGCTTTCAGTGTCCCTAGCTCTGTAAGGGGCTATGTAAGGAGGTTTCTTTTAGCTATTTTACCAGACTCAGGGGAGAAAAAAATGTAACAGACAAATATAACTCACCCTATGAAAGTCATGAACAATATCAGCAGGATCACTGTCAGCAAACTCAGGGACTGGGACACTGATCAATTCAACATTCTCCTCTTCAAGGATCTGGATACTCTCTTGAAAAGAATGGTAGCGAACAGGGCCCTCTGAGTACTGATCCGAGAAAGCCAGGTCATCAGGGTATCTAACTCCACAGTAGTAAACACCACGCTGTGAAAAAAACAAGAGTCAGGGTGAGGATTTGATTATATGGCATTGCAGTAAACGAGTCTATACAATAAAACCACCAAGCTTGTAGCTGGCTAGTCACTCCAATTTTTTTCATATACAAAATAAAAAAGTACATAAGGAAATAAGGTGAATTTCTGTCCCATAATACACTGGGACACCAGACCATTACATTAGAGACTTTTATATTGCATTATAAATAAACAGACATTAATATGTTGTAGTCCGAATGCAGAAGGCAACTAACCTGGACTCCAATAAATGAAAATAAATTAGAAGTATTACTCAGAGCTGCACTGCCCTATAAAAATTACTCACAAATCACTATTCACAAAATGATAGCTAAAAGCCTTGGTGCTTATTAATAAACCGTAAAAAAAACTTCGTATAAATGGAAACTGGTAAACACAGCTGCTATTGCGGGCATCCAGCAGAGATGACTGCAATTGACAAAGAGGTCAAAATCCAAACTGTAAAGCAGTGTGAGGAACGGAAGGTATCATGGTTTGGGGCGTTTTTGCTGTCTCAGCACCCAGGCACTTTGTCATCAGACTTTAAAGTGAATTCTCAAAGTTCATGAAGCTGTGTTTTAGAATGCCATCTGTCTGCCAACAGAAGTCTGTTGATGCAACAGGACAATGAGCCAAAGCCTTGGAGTAAATCAACAACAGACCTCAAGAGAGCGATTTTGTAAAGAGAAATGGTCTAAAACTTCTCCCTCCCGTGCAGGTCTAATCCACAACTTCAGGAAATGCTTGCTTCATGTTATTGCTGCCAGACAAGGATCGGTCAGCACACCTGGGAACTCTCCAGCCTGGAGAACTTTAGGATTAGCGCCACTTTTCCGGGTCAAAACACCCATACCCTTCTGGGTCGCGAGGCCCTGTCATGCCCCACTTTCCACCCATTTCCCTGACATCAGCGGGCAGTCCTGGCAGTGTCCTGCGAGGGTAGGCTCAAATTTAATGACCAATAAATGCAGAAATTCTGGTCATTTTTCACATATTTTTTCCTGAAATCTTACATGTACTATTTATAATATATATAAATATACACACACACACACATACCGTATTGGCCCGAATATAGGCCGCACTTCCGCTGAGTGCCGGCACCGGGAGTTGTATACGCGTTTTGCATAGATGTCCCCCTCCGGCCCCGCAAGACACCCGGGAGTCTGCTCTGGTAAGTCGAGGGGGGGGGAGAACAGAGTGGCAGCATATCCATTAAAAAACTTTTAGGGTGCAGCCTATATCCGAGCCAATACGGTATATACACTGTTGATCTGTACATAGCATGTTATACTTTATCCGTACCACACAGGTTCAATTCTACTTTGACAGAAACAACAACAATACAGAAGCTAATTGCCCATCTTCATATGATTAAGACAACAAACATCACAAAGTATGACGGGCAGCTACAATGATGTTTCTGAAGACCAGCCTTTAATGAGAAAGGACATTAATTAAACAGATGAATAGAAGTGTGTTGACAGCACTAATTGGATGTTTTCACGTAGGCATTGATAGTATGTTAGTACTATTAATCACGTAGACATTGTTGTAGTGCTTCAGAGAGAGAGATGGAAAAAGGAGGGATTAGAAAGAATGACCAGTCTCTAACCTACCCGCATCTGAAGCAAACTCTATTTGAGTTGACATGAATGATAAGGTTGTATAGAGGAATAAATATACACTAATGTTTATTTTGTTTTGTTTAAGGCAGTTAGAGGAAACTGCTTGTATTATGCTGGGGCGCACGACAATACCATTACTGCTTCCATCTGATCCATTGTAGCCAGAAGTCAAACTCTTCATGCTTCATTCTTTTTCTCAGAACTTAATTGGCATTTAATTCACTCGCTTAGACTAAGCAGCGTTTCCTGGACAGATATTGCAAGGCCAATCATGACCTAATCACATTTGTTGAAGGCGGCTGATTTAATTGTCCATAAAGAAAGATATATAAAACCTTTTGCAATTACATTTTAATGTCTACTGCTAAACTGCTTTGTTGCGTTTCATGCAATGAAAATACATGGAAAAATCATGTTTTTCAAGGTCGCTGAAACTAGCGTAAAACAAACTTCAGACAGCAGACTTCCGAGTCAAGGTGCTTGATCAAACACAATCTGGAAAGGAGCAACTGTTTTCTGGAGTCAACAATCCAAGAAGATCCTAGTTACATGTTTATAAGAAGGTGGAGGTTACAAAGTAATCCAGAATACTCTTATCTGGACCTACTTCTGACTACAGATTCTTCCACATTGTAAACACTATCAAGATTTAAGAGTAGCAAACTTTTTACAGGCATCATACTGTACTCATTTGTAATACAGCAAATGATACATCTGTGTCATTACATGGAACGTGTCCTGGATCCCAAACCAATGTTTCAGAATCCACCTTTGGGGATGAAAACTTGCTATATAAATCTCAAAAATGTTTTTACCATAATCAGCGCCAATGGTGAGATGAGTGTTAGGGCCAATTGCGGGACTTACAGGCAGTCTTTAATGGCAATATTTTCAATGTTAAATGATCTCCATCAAGTTTGGGTAACTGGGTAAAATGAGTAGCTTTTGAGAACGAGCAGTGTTTTTTTTTTGTCCAAGAAAAAAATTCCATTGCTGAGCCAGAAAAAACTGCAGCGCTTGGAGATTCTGGTTACAATATATCCTGCAGTGCGGTGCAGAGAAGAATATGCTTATGTCCGACGCCTCTAGATATGATTTTGTCTCCTTGGACTGGCTGCACTTGCACATGAAGATCACCAATAACTCGAAACCAATCTGTATGGAGATTATTTTCTAATAAAATTAGCCAATGCAAATATTTCAGCAAATTTTAATTTCATTTGCCCAGAATGGATGAATCCTGTGGCCATCAGATCACCTAGTCGCCTACAACTAACTCAACTGTAGCCTCTTCAGCCATTGCAATGGTCCTTGGAGTGGTGTTCTTGGAAGGATATCCAAAACATTGATATCAAAAAGAGATTGTGGATGACAAAAAGACACAGGTACTATCTAGCATGTTACGTGGTCTCTGGAAGCCACAAGAGGTATTATTTAGAAAATGAAACAGCTTATTAGTGTGCAGCTCAATCAGAGGGAGAAGGATCATAAGAGAAGAGCGACTGATCAGTTAATAGCAGACAAGTTTGGATCTTCAACATCTCTGCACATACCTCGGCTAAATCTTCCTCTCCCACATTTAATAGGTGAGTGAATGAGTTGCCAGATGAATCAAGCTGAAAAAAGCCAAGACAAAGGCACAATCCAAAATTAAGGGACAATGGTCAACTTCTGTGGAATTCTGTGGAACTCCCAACGTGTCTATTCCATTCCATTTATTATTTATAGCATAATGTTTCTTCCATAACACACAGAATTTGGCAAAAAACCTCTGTGAGTGGCATTTAGCAGCACTGTGTAGGTAAAGAATACAGTTGTATCTTGTAGGTTTATGGAAAAAAATAATAAAAACGAGTAATTGGTCTGATATTTGTATAATTCCGCTTGCTACACAGTAGCGCATGATATTCACATCTGAAACCAAACGGCTGTTAAGTTTGGAAAGCAGGGGGAAAAAATAAAAATCATATATCAACTAAGAATTAGATGGAAGTAGATTTCCTTTAAACTACAGCTTTCAATAGGTCTCCATCTGCCACGGACCAAAGTCCAGCGACACAATTTATATAGAAAAAATGTCTGCTGTTTCTTCTGTCCCATGTTCTCCTGGGCCTCCACTATGTCCTTAATGCTTTATTTTAGTAGGCACACCCCAGGAGATGTCCATTTTTGTCAGATGTAGTTTCACTGAAATTTTATGTTAAATTACATTTTAGAAAAATGCATTAAACCTTGAGTGGAAGGTTATAGTAAAATTTGATACTCAGTCTAATTATTCAGTTTTGGCTTTTAAGACTCTTTAACCCCTTTTGTCTCCCTTAGGACATCCTGGAATTCCCAGGCAAGAAGTCCATTAAGACACAGATGTATGTTCTGACATTGTTGTAGCAGCATCCCGGACCCTCCCGAAAACTGCAAAAAATGTATTCCTATGATTTTAAAAGAAGGCTCGACTTCTCCTGAACAGTGATGTATTATTTTATTAAGTATTGAAAAGGGGTAATCATGGTTCAACAAAAACATATGGTAAAAATATTTTGGCCCTTTGGTTATGAAAAATCCCGGGGCCTGGAGAAGTTGATATAACTCCTGTATATTATCACTGGAGTCAGGACTAAGCACTGCTGTTATGTTACGGGGAGTTACTCATTTTGTGAAGTAAAGAAAATCAGAAACAGTAAATGTTGTGCTAAATTGTGACAGTTAATAACAATTTGTATATTTCATGTAATGTACAATAAAAATTATACATAATACTCAATATGAGAGGTTATTTTTTTTATTTTAAAGGTTAATAAATGAACTACTTACCTGTTGAACAAAATATTTATAGAGATATGCACCACCCAGCACTATCCCAGCCAGCATGAAAGCTAAACCAAAGCACATACACCAGCACCAAGCTCGCCTCTGGCCCAGCGGCACCAAATCTTCAGGCTCCTGAAAAGTAAATAGAAACATAGCACGTTACCAATTTGTAAGAAAATCAGAGCACAAATAAATGTAAAATTATTTTTTAGTTGGACATTAGACATTTTTGGGCAGCGTGGCTCCAAAGGTTTTAGAAAACATTAGTGTCGGTAGAAGACCCAACAACCGTCTCCCTCTACTATATCATGAACACTTTCACCGAGCATGTAAACAAGGCCCACTACAACAGGTTGAATAAATACAATTACCCGTGTCCAAGAGCTGCAAATAGGCTCAACTAAGCATTCATAAGGTCAAAAGTAGTGAAACATTTATTTTATTTTTTAAATTGGATATTGAGGAACAGTTATGAAACCAGAAAACAGACACCATGGCACAGAGACCATCTGTGAAGTTGTTTATGGACAGATTTCCATTTTTTATTTTTTTTTTGGGTAACAGAATTATTGAAAAGAAATACGCTTCCTCATTTGGACACCATTACAATCATCAAGAAACAGCCGGACTGTAAGGACAAACTGCGTTGGCCTTCTATATCAAGAGTTACTAACACATCCCATGGCTCAAATATCTACATATATGTTTGCAAAGCAGGCCCATAACTGCAATTACTACAATTTGAACCCTATGTGTGGTCTTAGCTCCCAAAAGACTCCAGGTATCATAGGCTTAGGTCAATGATGTACCCAGGAAACAGGCTTATAAAAACTACTAGAGATGGTCTGGCGGAAGTTGACCATTTTTCCCAATATAGAGTCTAAAATTTCAATCAGTTCTTGATGTTTTCTTAGCTTAATGCCTATCCCATGCATTGTATTAGACTCCCCTTCCAATATTATCTACCAGCCACTAGGAAAAGCAAAACTTCCTGAGATTACATCTAAGCCTTTGACCCTCTAGTTTTAGACAATGACCTTTAGTTCTAACATTTCTCCTCCTTTGAAATCAACTTCCCTCTTGTGTTAAATCCATTTTATGGCACATAAAAAGATACACGACTTATCATTTCACCCTGTGTTTCCGGTGTACAAACATTACAGCATTATAGGTCAACTGAAAAATCAAATTCAGAGGAGAGGGTAAAAAGTTTCCCATCTGAAAAACATAAATCCAAACTACCAAAAACCATAAAAAAAATCCATTAAATTTATCTTAAAAACTTGGCATAATTATTTCCTTCCTGAGTGAGCTTCATAACGATTAACTAACTAAAAGGTCAAAATCTCCCCGGTGCACAACGAGCATTACTAGATAAATTCAAGCTAAAGCGCCAGGAGTACTTAGCAAGATAGCGACAACATGATAATATGCTGCTCGCTCAGATATTTTTAGCATTTAATTCCACGTTTAAATGTGCATGCACTTTAGTTCATGATAGCAATACTTTACGAATAATTATACCAACCACATTTTCATTATTGTAGTTAAAATGCCATGGAACTGAATGACTTTTCTGAACATACTGCTTCTGACTCACCCCTTGGATCTACCACCCGACCAGAAGTTTTATTATTCGAAAAGGTAGTACTAGTAACAACCGATGTCCATTAAAACAAAGGTAGTCGTTAATGAAGATAAGCCAGGTATATCATGATTAGATATCAGTCATCATGTTTTTTGACCAGACCAGCGTGGGCCAAACACGTCAGGAGTTTTTCAGGACCTATTTGTGGATATTTTGACGGCTCCTTATGGGCTTTTAATCGTTTGGGGGGGGGGGGGAAGTTATATTTTATACTACGACCTTGTGCAATGAGACTCACTACCAGGTCGTTCCTGCTGTACAGGCTTTCGTTTTTGTTGTTTCTTATGATCAGACCTCAGCCTCTTTAGCTAGACATTATTGCCATTGCAGCAGATATGGACATTAGAGGCTTAATTAGAACTCAAGGGTCCAATTTTGTTTACGTTAAGAAAGGAACAAGATAGGATAGTGAATTTGTCTTTCCATTCTATACACTAAATAAAGCTATGTGTGTATATTAAGAAACAAACAAAAATTCTAAGTGATTTAGCAATCTGTTACTCATTGATCTGGATGATTATTCCTCCCTATCACCTTTTTTCCTAACTCCTTGAGTTGATGACAAACTTGGGCATTTATAAATTGTTGCCATAGAAATTTAGCATAAAAAAGTAAAAAATAGAAATTAAAACAAGCTTCTGTATATTATTTTTATACCATTTCACCTTCAAAGGAAAGAGCAGCAACACAGGGCTACTAAGGATTGTTTGCTTAGCACACTGGAGTGCAATTAACCCCTTCGTGCCAAAGGCTGATTTTTGTACCCTTAGTGACAATGGCTGTTTTAACATATCTGCGCTGCTCGTGTTTAGCTGTATGCTGTATCATATCAGTTACTATAAAAAAGGACTTTCTGGCTTTTACTAAAAAAAAAAAAAAAAAAAAAAAAAAAAATCACTAAACTATAACTCATCTAAAAAAATATGCCCAATAAAAGTGCAATATATACTTTTGAAAACTAGACCCTCCAGGGTATTTCAAACGCTGGTATTTTACCACCAGCCTTTGCCAGAGTTTGCAGTAGTATTTTTTTTTTTGTGTATTGCGCATAAAAAAAAAGCTTTTTTAAAAAAAAAAAAATAATGTGTGGAACTGTATTTTTCCGTGATGGTGACATTAGTGGAGAATTATTTTTATGTTACCATTTTCTTTCTTTTAATTTATTTTACTAATCATTGCGTTTAGAAAGCTGGGCTTTGATCATTGATCGCCTGCTAAGCTCTTCTAAAATGTAAATGTATACACAATGTTTGGTGGCCGTTGATGCCCAGGGAAGGGGCCAGACATGGCCTCTGATGCCAAGCGCCACGTTGCTGAATGCCTCAACATTGAGACATTACAGGAACACCGTTTGGGTGAAGGAAGGGATCATAGATTGCTTTCTACACCAGTTTAAAGTCATGACGTGCCAGGCATGTCAACTGTCATTATGTGACTGTTTCTGTATGACGTTCCAGGACCGTCAATTGTTGTCAAGGGGTTTAACAACTAAAAAACAAGTCACAAGGAGTAAAATATCTGCTGCACTATCACCTTAAATTGCTTAAGTGGGAAAGCCAAGTTAACATGCAACAGACTTAATTAAAAAGGGGAATGTTGGTATTACATTGGCTACACACAAGGATCAGCCAAGGTTAACAGGTTACGTATAGTAAAAAGTGTAATTTTATTATTCACTGTGCTAAAAAACATGCTTTCATTTCACCTCTGCCATAGAAAATTGGGTGGGGTCTGTATAGATAGCGATATGGTCTTGAAATAGTCACTTCTAAAAACAAAGCAACTCCCCAGTATTGATTCAGGCACTGACTCATCTAAATGCCGATCACACCCTATCTGATGATAAATTCCATAGGTGAGCTCAAGGTGTGAGATCAGAGAGCCCAGGTAGAAACACAAGAAATCTCAGATACTGTTTTTGCAGTTACTAGAATTATTATGTTAGCACGCGCCACCTCTATATAGCCAGCACTTTTCCCAGCTGTAGTGTTAAGTACATTGGCGCCTGTTCCTTATGGAGCACATAGTGTCTCTCAAACTTTGAGAGATGTTCCAGCTAATGCTGCCTTTGCGTCTCTTGTTCAGCTTGCGTTGCCTGGAACTGGAGAATCACCTTCAGCATCAAGATTTGCATCTCGGCCTTTTGGCTAAGATCAAGTGTAGTCCCTCTTGTGGTGGGGGGGATGACACTGGTCCTCTGGCCTTAGGGCTGGGAATGCATGGAGTTCGAGGTGCTTTGATTGCCCTGACTTAAATGTCGGAGTCACCATGTGCAGTATTGCACGCCGCTGCCATGGTGAGCGCACGTCTCTGCACAGGCGGCCATCCTTGCACATTCCTCCATAGCACCATTCGGGCATGGAGTGAATTTATTTTTGTACCTGGCTGGGTCATTCATGGCCTGCCCTTATTTATTTATTCTATTTATTTAATCACTATGTGTGAGAGCACGTGTGCCTATTAATTGGATTTGATTTTCACGGTCACCAAACCTTCATGCGAGGCCACGTTTACCCCTTTGATTTTTCGATTTGGCACTTTTGTTTTTGGACACTGCCTTTTGGCGGTGAAGCCTAAGGGGGTTTCTCCCTTACGGGAGTACCCCAAAGGTAAGGGTTCTCACCCTTCGGGGTGAGTCCCATAGATCCGACCCTCCCATGGGGGGGGGGAGGAACTAGTCTGGGTACCTTTTCGGAGGTCTCAGAATTCGTATAGGGCTTCTGCTGCCTTGTGCACGGAATGCAGCACTTAGGAGCACGCACCTCGGGCTCCAAAAAAAAAAAAATAAAAAATAAAAAAAAAATTTGCATCTCAGACTTTTGGCTAAGATCAAGTGTAGTACCCTATGGGAAGAGGGGGGAAACACTGAACCTCTGGCCTTAGGGCTGGGAAAGCATGGAGCCTGAGGTGCTGATTTGCCCCAGCACACATATGCTAAAGTCACCATGTGCAGCTTGCACGCCTCTGCACATGGTGAGCGCACGTCCTTTCCCGCAGAGGAGAGAGGGAGTGGGGCGCAGAGCGGGTAAGCGAAAACCACTCGGAGCCCCTCTCTCTCTCTTCCGCGTCAAAAAAAAAAAAAAAACGCTTGGGGCGGCAAAGTGCCGCCCCTTCTAAAGTGCCGCCTGGGGCAATTGCCCCAGTCGGCCCCATTGTAGGGCCGGCCCTGCATGCATGGCCGACCCCTATTTAATTTATATTATCACAACGTGTAACAGATGTGCCTATTAATTTGGTTTGGATTTTCACGGTTCCTTCGACCCACTGCGAGGCAACGATCACCTTTTGGATATTGTTTTTTAACACCACGTTTTGGATCACCATTTTTCTTTTTTGAGGCAGTGAAGCCTAAAGGTGGTTACTCCCTAGTGGGAGTGCCCTGAAGGCAAAAGGGGTCTGTTGCCTCCTTGGCACAGAACAGCACCCAAGGAGCACGCACCTCGGGCTCCAAAAACATAAATAAAAAAAATCAAGAGTGATCTTACATGGGAATATATATATATATATATATATATATATATATATATAATATATATTATATATATATATATGGAATATTTGCAGCACTTTAATTCAGTTCCTCTCTGTGTATCTTCCATAACAGCACTGATCAAGGAAGGAACCGTTGCTTTTTCCCCAAGAAGGATATAATTATTTCATGCAGCAAGTCTAAAACTTCCTTAGACTATGTCTGATGTCTTTACATTGACACAGTATGTGGGGATTTCAGATGTAAAAGTCCCTGTCCAAAAGCAAACTCAAGAAAATACAATTTCAAGTTCCTTAAGAGATTTACACCTTTTATAGGAAAAGTCATTGTCTCCAGGACACTGACAATAGCTCGGTGTCACGTGGAAGTGAAGAACCCATGCAGTTTATAACATCCTTAAGGATCTAGGTCATAAGCGCTTTCACCAGACCTTGCCTAAACAATTGCCGCCATGTTTCCTGTCATTGCACATAGAACATGTTCATGTTTGGGCCTAGTCATAGTCATTTTGACTAGAAATCTGACAGTCCCGAGTTCTGCGACAGAGGGGCTACGGATGGATATGGATGATCCAAATATTCGACACATAAAATAAAAATATTTTTGTAATTAACACGAAAAATTCAGCACTTGGAATCACTAACAGCAATTCTAACCGTTCCGAAACCAAAAACCACATCCATATGTACAAAACTTGGAACGGAATATTTGTTGTATGCACAACGAGAATACATATGTGAAGGTTGGTGAAGGTTGAACTTAACAGAAAACAAACAATTATACAAAAAATGCTTTGGTGTTCTTCAAGCGTGAATGACACATTTACATTTCAATGGATAAAGCAGTTTTTCCCAGACAGGTTTTATAAATCCAGGTGAAGGGAAATGCCAGGATGCCTTTCACTTGCATCAGTAAACAGGTTCAGTCACATTGGCAGTATGAACCATGTTTAATATGTGTATTTAGCTCTATGCTAGTGATCTTCACAAACCGTCCTAAGAAGCACTATATGGTTTCTTCCATTATTCACCTTTTGTTCTGTGCAGGCCATATTATAATGTTAGACAAGTTCTAAAGCAAAACTTAATGACTGATGTGGTCAAGCTACAACAGATGAACTCGCCAAAGAGGATAGTTATTCTTCACAATATTTTCTGGGGCGTTAGGCACATCTCAGAAACAAAGTAGACAGATAAAAATTCTATTGCTTGAGTCTCACCTTTTAAAATGATTTGGGAAAAATCAATTTGTATCAGTTGTCAACAAAAGGAAGTTTGCTTAAAGAACGTAAACAAAATGTGAAAAGCAAGAGAGTGGAAAGGGTCTTCATTGCTCATCTGAATAAATAGGGTTTTTACACACATTATATATTATCTTTAACATAACCAGTTACTACAGTAGAGTCAGGTAGACTCACTGGATTCACAAGTCCTCTGCACTACATATGAAAGTAGGCTTGGATGGAAGGAATGGAAAGTGACAGAAAAGGGCAGGAGCAGGTCTTTAGGGAAGGCCTTTATGGACATTAGGAAACCAACAGCAGGTTAACACCGACCTACCAAAAAGAAACCCAATATTATTTTGTTAAGTGTACACATACAATCTTAAGGAACAATGCTCATTGCATTCGAAAATATGGGGGTCCTTACATTTTTGCGTGGATGTCTTCATCAAATCAAGTGGACTGGTAACATAGTATTTACATTCTGTATTACTCTTTCTTCTGCATCTGGCTCAACAGTTACAAAAATGCCACATTCTGAGTACCTGCTTAGGAACTCATTACAAGAAAGACACAGGTTGTCCGGTGTGTAACTAAGTCACGCTTCAACTAGGAAGCAAGGATTGTTCAGTTAAATCTTTATTTTACCATGAAAAACAAGCAACTGGTGGATTGTACCTTCCTTACATGTTTTTAGAAATACCGTATTTATCGGCGTATAACACGCACTTTTGTAAAAACAAAAAAAAGCCGAAATCCTACCTGCGTGTTATACGCTGATATATCCTAGAGCTGCGCGATCTGCAGCCGCGTCTCCCTCACTTCCGGTCCCGGCGAGGGTGCGTGCTATACGCCGGTAAGTACGGTACTTATATCAGAAGGCTATGAGACCCAATGTTCAAATGTTACATGCGTCATATAACACACATCCATTCAACTATACTTCGCTTTGAGTTGGAGCACGCTGCTCCGTAGGCTCTGTTATCTTGCTGAAAAGAACATTCGTGAAACATGTAAGCATAATTTAGGCCAACGAGTGGGTTTTAAGCTATATAGTAGGTTGCATTAGTCATCTCTAAACTGTTGTCTTCCATTGAAAAGGGCACCACTATGTAATTACGCTTCAAAGCTTGCTAAAAAGGTTCAGGGCAGAAAAAGTAACCTTGATTTTCTTTTCTTGTGTGTCAATTAACAAAATACAGCGTTCAGGCGAAGAACCACATCTCACGGGACAGTGGTAGGTGGTAATAATATGTACGGCTCTGGTGCAGTCTGTAGCAATTTTCTTATGTATTTCAGATTTTTACCAGCAAACTTTAGTTCCTGGCACCCTGCCTTGTCTTGACATTGGCAGCGAAACACCTATTATAGAGGCTGGGGAAAAAATAGGTTGCCAGCTAGGTTTAAAGCTGAACAATTACCATACTCTCTAAAACTTACAGAATCAGCACAAAAATATTTCAGTCACACTAAATGGATACTAAGACCACATTGTTTCAATGTTGAAAGCAGCCCAGACACTCACACTATTAAAGTACCATGCGAGTTCTTCACATAGGCATTCTGCCAAATGCTGCGCTCCTCTTCTATTATTGCCTCCTATGGGAGGCTTAAAGCAGTCATTCAGTGGCAGCACTGTCCACAGATGCCCACTGGGGTCTGAACAGACTCCCACCCATAGAGTTTCCTAAGCCAGGGATGGAGCCGACTAGAAGAGAGTATCTCGCATGCCGAACACATTTCCTGCATGGCAGGGAAAGGGGGCAAAATTATTTGGGGAGACTCGGCAGAATCCCCCATGCGTTTGCAAAACAGACCACAACATTTAAAGGGACCATGAAGCTATCTCCATTAAAGCGATACAGGAGTGTCCCCGACAGGCTATTCCGGGTACTCATACGGCTAATTTTGGTAATTATCATGACTGTCCACGTGCATTCTCATATAAAGATAATCACAGCCTTACATAATGCTATACAGCATTTTATTTACTAAAAAACATTTACCTACATTCATAGTTTAAGAGGCAGAGAGCCACATTTTGGTTTTTAAGAGACATTATGATTTATTTTAATCTGTTAATTGAACCGATTGATTCAGTGAGTTAATACTACTTGTGCGAAGTATAACTTCCCGGATTTACTTTAGACTTCAAGTTGTTTTAAATAGAGATCCCGCACTGAAATGTCTGAGCAGGAAAGCTTAAACCAGATATTTAAAATATGTGAGGTTTCAAAGCAATGGGGATTTCCATTACAAATGACCACAAGAACAACATATAGTTACTGTACATACAAACACCTTACCCCCCCCCCCCCCCGTGGATTTCTTATATACTATTATCATCAAAGAGGGGCAGAGATGGCTAGGTATGCAGTGACAAATTCCCTAATACCCCTTTAGGACGTTTATATCACCACCTACATTTTCAACAGATGACTACCAAAAGGTTGCGTTTCTGGAAAGTTATAAGGCAATCAAAATTTATCTGGAAAGTATAGAACGGAATAGGAGTTCTTTATTTCTGCAAAGAGTAAATGCCCAATTGTTATACTGGGAATCTGCCCCCCCCCCCAAACACACTAGTCTCTGATGAATGGATGTTATAGCTGGGATTCATTAGGCTTTGGGACGCCACATGCCAATGTAATAGCTACATAATGTACAGTGCGCTACATGACAGGTCATACTTACACCCAATAAACAAATATATTATGTGCATGTTGGTCGAGCAGCAATTATTTAGTAATTTAATGGCCTTGGGTAGGTCAAGCATATTTGCCAACTTTAATACAATTTTTGCCCAGAAACAACTGTGGGTAAATTAAGATACGCTAGCCAAAGGCTGTTTATATGTACATCATTCCTTTTAAATTATTGTATCGATGATTTAAATAAAGAAATGTGTGAATGATACCAAACTCACTCAATACCATTATGAAGATTAAGGGGTACACAAAAGGAGTATGGGCAAGCATACAACAATAATTATAAACATGTGGTAAGCTGCAGAAAAGTTATTTGAGTTTTCTATTTTTGGAGCTCAGAGATCATCCAATGATATTTAAGGGTTAATATTAAAAAAAGGCGAGAATGCGAAATAAGGATTGGAGGTTTAGATGTAATGTAGATTACTTTACCAAGAGGTAAAGATAAATGGAACAGTTTCCAGTGAGAAGTGGTAGAGGGTAATACAGTGAGAGGATTTAAACATATAAGGGATGGGCATAAAGCTATCCTGGACAAGACCAAGGACTGATTAAGGTCAGTCTCTACATCAGAAAGAAACTGGCCGACTAGATGGGCTTAATGGTTCTTATCTGCAGTATATATATATGTATATGTATATATATATATATATATACATATACATATATATATATATATACACACCGGTATATAAGCTTCAAGAAACGTGTGCACCATAAGGGGATCATAAGGCATAGAATTTACTACCTAATCAGATCACAAAACAGACAGAATACACAAAGAATAGATGCCACTATAGCATAAGCAGGATTCAAATGGATTACTGGTCTAAAATAAGAAAAGCTTATGTCATTTTTAGAGAGAGAAAAAGAAAAAACAAACATTCTTAAGAACTCTAAAGATATTTAAGCCAAGAGTTGTCATTAACTAAACACATAATCTCCCTGGCATATTATTGTTTATTGTAGTATAAAGTGCCAACCTATTCCGGGGCACTGTACAATGACTATAACAACAATTGGATTTACAGAAACAAGGGGGTAAGGAGGGCCCTTTGAGCTAACAATCTAGAATCTACATTGAATAGAAATATATCTAGCATGAAAAGTACGATATTTTCACCTAGAACTCTTAGGAACTGGCTTCACAAGCACGGCTGCAGAAAATCTACATTTTATACAAGCTACTCAGTACCAAGTGTATTTAAGACCTTAATGGGATTTAGTCACTAAAGGGAGAGTTGACTTCACTATTCATTATGAAGGACCACCAGTGGCAGGTTCCTCCTGTATAAAGAAGTGAGCTAACTCCACATAATGTATAATTTAATGGGAGACAAGAATCAGGGAATCTCAGTGATTTTCCAAAACTCAATCCATAATATAGAATATTCATAATATATACAGTGAGGTCAAAGGGTCCAAACCACAAGCCTCCTGCCAACCTGTGAATGGAGCCAATATGTTACAACTTTGTCTTTTCTTGACACAGCATTCCAAGGATATATTGCAGTGTGATAAATTTATATTATATATACACACATACACAGTCTTGTTTTTTTCCTTACTCTTCTTTTAGTTGATGACTTAGATACTGTTTTAATCAATAAGGTAAATAATATTGCCATAGATAAATATTTGTTAGGAGATTGGCCAACCCACTGAAGTACCTTCTCGCTCTATAAAGTGCCCCAGTTGTTCTTTGTTTCCGGTGCTCTTTAGTCTTAGATGTATGACCATATAATGAAACGAATGACATCATTGTGTATCTTACCAGTTTGCCCTGTCAGATGATACAGTGTATAAAGCTCTCCCGAGTAGAAGCCGTCAGAACATCAGGCGGCTTAGCTTCAACTAACATCTGTTTAGTAAAAGGTCACTTAAGCTTCAGGCATGCCAGAAAGATGTATTTTCTTAAGAATGTATTATTTTGATTTATAAAACTAGTCTGTAAACGATGGCTAAGACTTACATACAAAGATGTAAGAAGGATAATAGATATTCATTTGAGTGAAACTAGAAAGGCGATGTGGGTTGATATGCGTGGCAGAAGCCAAATTACTAAGGCTTTACTAGGAACCGCCAACTATCTGTGATATAAAGGAAGCCAAGCTCCCAGCGCAAATTAAATCACATTAAGTCCTGCCAGACGGGAGGCCAAGTGAGATCAAAAAAGGATGCCCATGCGCAATTACAATATTATTTAAACAGCCAACTCTATGAAACCTCAGAAAAACAAGAGACCATTATCTGCATATAGCAAAGCATCCTCTATACAATAAAACATGTTTACTCTAGAAGAAAAAAATCCATTTAAGCGACAGCCTTATTGCCAAACACAGTATACCTTTCATTCACAATAAATAATCAAAGCAGATGACAGCTCTTGAATCCATGATTCACCTTGAGCTCAAGAAGTTACTTTAGTAATTTAGTCTTCTTCTAAGGGATAGCTTAAGATGGCAGGGCTGTGACTTCCATGGGGCAAGAGCGGCATCTTCTCCAGGTGAAGGATGTACTTGAGCCACCAGGCGGTGAAGCCCCTGTGCCTTATTGTATACTGGAAGTGGATGTAGCATCAGCACAAGGCATGACCTCTGACCTTTTCCCAGGAGCCAAGCCCCCCTAGTCACAGGCCATGCAGAGGATGTTATGTCACAAGTACCGAAAACATAAATAACCTTGTTTTAAGAAAAAACGATGATTAGACTGCACTCACCAAATACCAAGATACATCCCCATATTAATTATGAATAAGTAATTGCATTAACACCAACGGACTCCTCAACATTAACTGCACAACTGGAGTAATATATGAAAAGGTATACAAAAAAATGGTCTTGTTACCGTAGCAACTGACAAAAACATTCCTGCAGATGGTTTATGTTTTAGCATTTTGTAATAAAAGTTGCCAAGTATGTTTTCAACAAAAAGGATACGTTTTACTTTATGACATTTCTGTAAACAATGACATAAGATCATTCAGATCCTTTATAACAACAATCAGGCTCTGGGACGCTGTCCACGTTCCACGCAGTTCTTATCGTGAGCAGAACAAGCACAGCCTGCGTGGTTTTAAGCACCGGGCAGATATAATTTACACGACACGTAGAAAACATATTGGCCAAAAAGGGAAGAAGCGAATCATGAGAACCGGAGCTTGAGCTGGGGTACTGCTCCCTAGTCAGCCATCTTAGAGCTTATCTCATTGCTGCTGCTGTCTCCTGTGAGCACAGCCTCCTCCATTTTAATCCGCTTCTCTTTTAGCGTTCATGTACCTGCCTCCTGACGGCAATTATTACCGAATGCAACCGAAGCAACGTGGCGTTCGGCTCCAAGGGGTGATCTGGAGTTAGGTTACCAATTAAACCCATAAGGCGCACCGATGCATTAGAACACTAGGCGCTATAGCTATATGGAACTATTAACTAATCCACAGGGACTTTGCGTCGGTTGCCATGGTGATTGCTCCAGTGAGAACTGCTCTTTCATAATTCTAGATATGGCAGCCAGCAGCTTAAGGAAGCTGCTCAGAAAATGAAAGCGATTCGTGTGCTCGTTGATGACATTGCATTTTTTTTTAAAGGACTGCTGAAGCGTCTGACTGCTTTGCCCTCCCATGTCCCACCCGCCTGTATGGTGGAAAAAAGCCCCAGAGCCTATTAGGGAGGGGCAACAGGCATGGTATTCACCCCCAGGCTGCATTAATCCAGGTGCATGCATTCCCAAGTGTACGTGGAGCTAAAATAACCTGCGCAGCCCACACTGCTGGGAAATGCACGGGGTTTCCTGATATAACGAAACCACGGACTATACCCCGGCTCCGCTGATCAGCCGAGACTGATCAGGGCAGATACGAGGAAGTAGCCCCTTTGCTTTATGTCAGATGATCAGACACTCTCAATGGGTATTTAATCCCACTGCGCCATCGTACACGTGTGTTTAACATGCATGCTTATGCCCTCCTTTTTTATTGTATAGGGGCAGAACAACACCCCCTCCCCCCCCCCCCGACATTTACCCCTGTCTCCTGTCTCCTGTCTCACCTTGCTCTCGGGAATAATCAGCACCTCGCTGTTTTCCTCCTCTTTCTTGGCCTCCTTCTGGGCCAAAGCCGAATTAAAGGCCAATTTGACCATGTCTGCGCGGTCTCCACACGGCGCGAGGCTGCAACAAACGGTACGTGCGCTCCCGAAACCCCTGTCTTTGTTGTCTGTAGGCAGAACTGCAAGTATCCGGGGTAAGGAGGAGGCGGAGCGGAGCCTGGAGAGGCGGGGCCTGAGGGTGACGCACAACAACAATAACAAAAAAAAAAAAATGCAGCCCCGCCCAGAGAGCGCTTAACCCATGACTCCCCTTTTCCATGTTTAGTGCACCCACGGAGAATTATTTGTGGATTTTTTCAAGGACAGATAGGGTTTTCTCTTGCTTCCACTTTTTTGTACTGTCTGTCATTTATTATAAATAATATGTAAAAAAAACAACAAAAAAACACATTTTTGCAATTTTACTTAGAATATAAAATTAGATCCCACTGGTAAAAAAAAAACAACCCTGCATTTATTTTCTCAGGCTCTTCCCTCTGGTCTCCCCTGCGCCGATCACACTGTGAACAGAAAGCAAAACTCTATTGACTTATTTTCGAAAGAAAACCTAATTTTTAAACCCAGAGAGATCGTTATTATGCGTACAGAGGCCCCTTATCAGCAATCATCACTCCCGCGTTCCAATGGGACATTGTGTTATCTAGTCCAAGTTTAGGTTGGAAAGGCAAATTAATGATTAAAAAAAAACCAGCAAAACATTTCCTTGTTTTACATAAAAACAGCTAAATGACCCCAAACTTTTTAACGGTAGTGTATAATAATAAGCATATTTTTTTTATAATAAATAAAAATGTAAAACAAATTTAAAATAGGTGCCCAAACACCTTGTTTCCCCACAGATAGAAATACACATTTTAAAGAAACCTTTCTTGCCCTCAATCCAAAGTTCAGAAACAAGAAAAATAGCGTAGAACGTAAGGAAGCATTTTACTTCATGAATGTAAGATATTATATTGTACTCGGGGATGTTGTTGAAAATAAATGACATGACAACACAGAAACTTTGGGAGAAAGCCTTTTCGGTTTCTATGGTAATAATCAGGGCCTGCTTTAGTGTCACATGGTAATTAAGTGTTCCCAACAAAAACTGGTAAACATCAGCACTTTGGAGACCTCAGCCCCCAGCTGTAACATATGACAGGCTCCCTCACGCTGGACATTCTGCTGAAGTTTGCTGAATCAATGCCACGACAGTCACTGCCAGTAATTAGATTTCCTGTTATTCCCGGTTTTCATGCTTCCGCAGATTGTTTTTGGTTTTGATTTCTATTTGTATATTTGCTATGTGAATGCTTCTCATTTGTTTTTTTACCATACGCATCTTCAAAGACACACACACATACAGGCATACATTCACCTCATCACACATCCCTTCGTACCTCTCAGGAGTACATTTTGCTTCAAACAAGTTCATGGGTTCTTCACACATACATGCATATGCGCCTCAATCATATTAATATACATACTTACTTCCTCATACATACATACATACAGTCATATGTACGGTGCCCTCAACTAATACTGGCACCCTTGGTAAATATGAGCAAAGACTGTGAACAGTTGTTTTTATTGTTTAACCTTTTGATCTTTTCTTCAAAAAAAATACACCAAAATACTCTGTCCTTATGGATATCAAACAATTGCAAACACAACGCAGGTTTATCCAAAAAATGTTAAATCTGAAAATCTGTTACACTCTGGGTTGGGCCTGAATTATACCTTGTTGATTTTTGGGTTTCCCATACCCACTGCCATTTATTTATTTATTTTATTGTTTTATATAGCGCCATTAAATTTATTCCACCTGCTTTATAAAGGTCACTGTATGTGGTCATATAGTGTGAAGCCAGAAAGCCAGTGAGTCCACGTGGCCATCAGGGGGGGGCTTTACCTAGTTTACCAGCCAGTTGGCTGCAACATCACCCGAATCTTGACAGCCCTCCCCGAAAATTATTTTCAATAAATCTCTGCTTCTTAACTATACATATGCTGATCGCATTCTTGACAATCTTAGTGAGTTGGAAATACTTGGACTTACTGCAATTCATCTAGCAAAAACAATTTTAATATTAGATCCTTTTCAATACTTTGTAAATCTAAAATTATACCGTATTTAAGACCTTGTCATACCAGCATTTCATAGCATATCAACGGAGTACTTGTTTTTCAGTATGAACTGGGCAGGGGAGAGCCTAGGATTAGTGGCATCTCTGTGCAGTACATCTTTGGTGCCCTCTCAGTAACTAAAACACATACAAATACTAACATGCAAACCTACTGTAACACACACACTCATTCTAACACCATATACTTACACATTCATGCATTCAATCTCATTAGGCTCACCCCTGATACTCTAACACAATATGCTGACGTACCCACTCACATTAACAACACACACTCATGCTATCAGCATACACACTCATACTAACACACATCCACATATGCATGCTAACATCAAATACTAACCCACACATTTGTGCTAACACCATCCACTTGCATGGTGCAAGTACAGACAGTATAAGTACAGACTACAATACCATATGCCAACACACACTCTCACTAATACACAAATTCTAACTGCATACTCTCACTCACACTTTCAGGATAATCATTTCATCTCATCCTGGCTTTAAATTTTTGCCTTTTCTTGACACTCCATATTGCTACCGTTATGTCCTTTCTAATCAATGTTAGCTATTATTTCAGTGATTTTCTAGCAATGGCAGAGGAATATTAGAAATAGCAGCACACAAGTAATTACGACGACCTGCATTAACATTGGACCATTGTTACGCCACAACTCCTGTTGCACCAGGAAGAGACTAGTGACTAAAATATTATGTCTTAGATATGATGCCATACTTAACAAAACTATATACAGTATGTGCAACAACCACTCAACCACCTAGCATTCAAAGGGTTGGCACACCATCGAAGGACATATAACACAATAATAAATAAATGATGATGGAGCAGTAACCAGGGTGCTGTTAGATTTCAGTTAAGATCATACCAACAACAGGATACAGAGTCTTTATGCCAATAACATTTCATTGGCAGTGTTTGTGCGTCAGCTGCTCTAAAACCTTTCGTAATGAGGCCATCCTGTTCCTTGTGAAAGAAGAACAACTACAATCATTTATATTAATAGGGAGTCCTCTGTACATTTTAGTCTTTTGATTTTTGTTTAAATACATCAGTAATGTGTTCTTGGTAGCTGTTCTAGAACCAAATTATATTATACAATATTGAGACAGTGGGATTTCATCTTTAACCGAACCTTAAAATAGAAAAGTGTAATATAACTAAGGGGCAGTAACCCACCTTCTAGCCACTAGATGTTATAAAAAAGCATCAACTCTTTCAGTAATAAAAGGAGACTTAATTGAGTTGGTATTGAATTGTAGATGAGTTACAGCGAAAACATTTTAATGGCCTGTATTAATAGTACAGTTTATCTTACAATCTTGAGAGAATGGGGTAACAAACATAAGTTCTAGCAGCTGAGATGGTACGGCTTCTCTGAAGAAGTGGGTTTTGAGATGTTTCTTGAATGTTGGGAGGGAGGGTGAAAGCTGAAGGTTCGTTGGGAGTAGATTCCAGAGATATGGGGCAGCTTGAGTGAAATCTTGTAGAACGGGAAAAGGAAGAGGTGACAAGTGGGAGGAGAGCCTTAGCCCATGGAAAAGAACGTATGGATCAAGTATTTGCTTATGAGGGTAGAAATGTATGGAGGAACAGTGTTTATGTCGGGCCTTATATGTCGTACCAGGATTTTAAATTCAATTCTAAAGATAATTGGGAGCCAGTGGAGGGTTTCACAGAGTGGGGAAGCAGAAGAGGAGCGCACGTGCAAGGAAGATAAGCCTAGTAGCGGTATTTAGGACAGACTGTAGAGGAGAGAGCGAGACAGTGGAATGCCAATCAGAAAGAGTGTTGCAGTAGTCAAGACGGGAAATGATAAGTGAATGAACCAGAGTTTTTGTGGATTCTTGGGTGAGGAATGGGCGGATACGAGAGATGTTGCGGAAATATGATTAATACAAATAAATATATTTCACCCACTATTTAAGCGAAGTCCCTGTCCTGTTATGTTGTGATTAAAGATCATATGAAGGTGAAACAGTAAACCGGCACCATGACAAAAAGCTGTGCAACTGTACCAAAGGTGGCTTACCATGTAGACAGCCAGCTAGATAGAGGTTAACTCATCTCTGCAAAATCAAACTGGACACCATGGGCAGCCATAATTAAATCAGGAGTGCATCATTTGATTTCACATTTCAACAAACTTAATATAAAAGTGTTATATAGACTTTATGTATAGACTGGCTCTCCATTCCCATAATGGACATGAAGGAGTATCAGTATAATAAAACCAACTGACAACCCAAGAGGAGACATCTCCAGTCACAACACTTAGTGAATAGCAGGTCCACTACCCAGTGCAATGCATCCATTTTCTTGAAATAAGGTATCCCAGTATTTGGCAATAAGAATATTGGTTCATATGTAAAATCTAATGGCAGTGCATTTTTCCAGCAAGAAATTTGACGAGGGATGTGCATAGTTTTGTTTCACATCACCTAATGATTTCTATGTTTAGTGCTAGTCCGCCATGGGACACTTTCCTGATTTATTATTTGCTGAGTACTTGTAACTGGCTCTCCTTGCCTTGACAGCTCTCACAGCTGTTGGAATCTCCCTCGGCTGTGAATTATTTATGTGTAAGCATCCAAACCCAGGCCCCAGGTTCTATTCAGCAATGCGGATTGTGATCTTCTCCCTTTGGATGATATTATCCAGTTCTCTGTGTGCTTCTCCTTCAGCAACCAACAGGGGGCACTGCCCCTCCCTGACTGCCTGCATTGAAGAGATCTTTATCACTAACAACGCAGTCCACTTCCATTTTTCCTAGTTAATCCAGAGCGTGTAGTTTTCACTCCTGCGCCTTCTATCTAGAATGTTAATAGCTAAAAGCAGCCACAGTTGGCTACTGAACGTTGTAGGGTCTTGTGCCACTGCCCTTGAGGCACTGATGCCAACAGGGTAGTTGAACAACAAAGCATTGAAGAAGGCAAGAAAAAAAAAACAAAAAAAACCTAAATTATAAACTGATTCAATTTCAAACAAATAACCTTGGGAGCCCCTTTATAGATTAGAGCTATGTAGCATCTCTTGGGTGTACCATGAAACAAGGGAAGTAAGACTGTGCTCTGCCAAATGCATCCTAATTACTGATAGATCAAATACACAAGAACTAATTAACATCACAGACACAGGTATTAAAGGCTTCCGATAAATGCGCAGGTGTTCATGGAAGGGAAAGTGGAGCTTGCACCATCGTGCTCAATATTGAAACACAAAATAATTATGTAAATAATGCAAATGTAATGCTTTATCTTACTTCCCTGTCCCTAATCCTCTAGCAACCTTGGTCCACAAGACCTGCAATCCATGTGGAGATCTGAAAATTGCAGGACCGTGAAACGTAACCACATAAATACTGAGGCTGCAAACATTGTCACAAAAAGGCTGCAAGATGCAGCTTTATTTTTGGCAACACAAGGACTCGCGTTTAAGCAGTTGGACTGCTGGTTGCTGGGATCTGACGTTGCCCTTGTAGAAGCCCTGTCTCTGTACTTTGAGTTTTGATAAAGTCAAATACTGACTGAAAAAAAAGATCATAAACAATAGAAATATGAGCTCTGCTAGATTCCATCTCTATGATAGAATCATACAATGGTGATGGGTTAAGATATGTGGTTGATATGTGTAGGATTACAGTGACTAGACCTTTCTAGTCAGAACACCTAAAGCTATTTATTATCATGCAGAGACTTGATAAAATGTTGAAATATGTCTGCCACTGCTGCTCACTGAAATCCTTTCTTGGATATAGACAAGATAAGACATATGGCGCATTGCCCACATAAATGCATCACTAGATGCGTAACATATTAATCATGCATATTACGCAACATTAGCAATCGCTATTACCTTCACAGTGATTTGTATTGACATAAAACAAGATACAACTGTGACGCATATTCTTATTAAAATATTCCAACCTAGGAAGATTTAACTAGATGTATAGAATTTGCCTGGGGATTTTGGGCCATCTAGTCTGCCCATTTTTTCTAATGTAGAGACTCAAACCTCAACCCCTTCCGGACCCTGTCTTCCCGCAGTGTTTTTTTAAATATTTAAATTCCGTGCTCGTGATTCGCTGCAAAGCGATCACGTACACGGAATTGAGGGGGGGTGGCTGCTACTGATCGCTGGGAACACCCATCAGCGGTGACGTACCTGGTACGTCCCGGTCTGCCGGTGACCTGTGACCCGGAAGTACCAGGAATGTCCCGGTCTTGAAGGGGTTAATCATTCCTTGGGCTTGTCTTTGATTCAGGATAGCTTAATGCCTATCCCATGCATGTTTAAATTCTCACTTTAATAGCATGTACCACTTCTAATGGGCACACACAGTAACTTTCTGGCCCTGGTTAGCCGGAGCCCTCCCTTATGGAATGCGGGTAGGAGGTTCCCCAGACGTTAGTGGGTGGTCCTGCTGTCGTTGTGGACAGTCCCGCCGCCATCAGTTGGCGACCCTGCTGACGGGACACACGCTGTTGTTAATGAGAAAGTGGACAAGAAGTAGGGTGTGCCACAACACTTCTTTGGCATCCCTGTTTCCTCATAGTGACCTGGAAACCCTGAGAAGCGGTGCTTTCCCCGGAGTCTCCAAGGTATGCTAATGGCAAGGTTATGCCAGCTATCTACCACAACCCTTACGAAAAATTACTGCAGGTTTTTTGTGAAGTAATATTGCAGTTTGTTTGTAGAAAACTGCAGTTTTTTGGACATGACAAAACTGCAATACTGCACTTTTACTGCAGTATTACTGCACATTTACTGCATGTTTACTGTACTTTTATGTCATTATATTGCAAACCTACAGTTGTACTTCAATGTACTGCAGCTTTATTGCATTTGTACTTCCGTACAAAAAAATAACTGCAGTAAAACTTCAGTACAGTGAAGTACAAATGCAGTAAAAATGCAGTATATGTGCAGTAATACTGCAATAAAACTGTCCAAAAAACTGCAGTATTACTTCAGAAAAACTGCTGTATTACTTCATAAAAGCATCTATGTATTGAGGAGCCATGACCCAAAAACCAGAAAACAAAAACCAGAAGAGAAAAAAATAATAAAAAGAAAAGGCATAACCATGAATGAGGTGAGTCTCCGAGAGAGAGACATCAACTAAATGCAGCGTCGCCTATGAAGGGAGGATCTCGGCAAGTACCGTGGCAGGAGCAGACAAACAGGTGTCACAATACTGGACGCACCAGGTCAGGGTGCTCCCGGTTCACGAGAAAGGTTTATTTGAGCCATGAAGGATGCAGCCTCGGCAGGAGTAGTATAAAGGTTGGGGCATCCGTCATGTATAATCCGTAGCTTTGCAGGATATAGCAGGGCGAACCTTATGTTATTGTGAAACAGCTGCCTACATAGCGTGGGGAATTCCTTGTGTTTCACAGTCACCAAAGCAGAGTAATCCTGGAAAATAAAAACCCTATTGGAATAGAAGAGAAGTTCTAGGAGTTTCCTGTACTTTTGCAGGATGCTTTCTTTATCCTGGAAGTTGAGCATGCGGATTATCACTGGTCTAGGTTTGGAGTTGGGATCCCTGCGATCTGGACCCACTCTGTGGGCCCTTTCAATGAGTAGTGGATTGTGTTTAGAGTAGGGAAGACCTAGGAAGTCCGTCAACCACTCCTGCAAGGCCAGCAGTAATTGATTGTACTTAATCGTCTCCGTAATGTTTATAAAGCACAGATTATTTCGATGGCTCCGGTTCTCCAAATCCTCAATCTTGTCCTGCAAAGCCTGCACAAGAGTAGTTGTATGATTAGAGCTTGTCCGAGTCTGTTGGATCGTATCTTCGTGGTCACTGAGCCTTTGCTCTAGCGCTGAAATTTTAGCCGAGTTAGTTGAGATTTGAGCCAGAGTAACGTCCATTTTAGAAGTTAACTCCTGGAACCTAGAGTCAAACAGGGGTCATAAAACTTTCGTCACCTCCGCGACTGTCTCTGATGCCATGGCGGAAGAAAGGCAAGAGCATCGGGACCACATCTTCCAAAGAAGTGGATTGTAGCGGTGAGGTATCCTATGAGGCCTCCCGCGGTCTCAATTTCGAGCTAGGGCACTGTTAGATTCTTCTGCGGCATGGCAATAAATTTATCAATACCGTTGTATAGGGAAACCAGATAAAAAGTGCAGGGACGCTGATTCAAGGATGACGAATGGTATCAAGCAATATTACATTGCAAAAAGCAGGCGAGTAATCAATAAAGTTTGTAACGTGTAAAACATCAGGCTGATATAGCAGTCAAAAGGAGTATTAGGTTGTTTCTTTGCCAGGTAACAAATAAAACGAGGACCATGTGGCTGCTTCTACAGACTTTTCTCACCACTCGTAGAATCCAGTCCACTCCACAGACAGAGGAAGCCCAGCAGCAGCACACAGCCAGCGAGGGAGCAGGAGCAGCAGCAGACAGGCAGCAGGATGCTGGTGATGGCACGGAGGGGCAGGAGCAGGTAGGTAGAAGCCGCGACCAACCTGCGTGCGGCACAGTCAGGCGGCAGGTAGATTGGGCCGCCGGACGGGCTATTTGGTGCGTCGCCCCACACCGGGACAGGGGTGGGAAGGGTAGTGGGCGATCGCGGTGGCCACAGGGAGGTGGTGCTGTAGGGTCAACGCCCCACTCAATTGATCGCGGCCAGGGCCTTCTTCCAGGCCAGACTCCCTGGGTGGAGGGTGGAGAGCTGAGATGACAGGGACTTGTCCACCAGCTTATCCCGCTGTACACACGGGGTGTGCTAAGCTGGGGAGCCCCAACCAGGACCCGATGGAACCCGATTAATGGCACCCCGCTCGGGAGCTCAACATGAAAGTGGCCATCACCTTAGGGAACTCCCAGTGACGTCAGTGGGACCTCCCACCTACGTTACGAGACCAGAAGTTCCCAGGTATTTGTATTAGTCTGGAAAGGTTTACAAAGCCATTTCTAAGGTTCTGGGAATCCAACAAATCCACAGTGAGAGCCATTATCTACAAAAAGAGAAAACTTGGAACAGTGGTGAACCTTCCCAGGAGGTCACGAAGGAACCCAGACAATGCAAAGAACTGCAGGCCTAACTTGCCTCGGTTAAGGTCGGTGGCCATGATTCCACAATAAGAAAGAGTGCAAAAATGGCATTAATGGCTGAGTTATAAAGTGAAAACCCCTGCTGACCAAAAAGAACATAAGGGCTCTTCCCACATTTGAGATGATAATCTGTGAACTCAAAAGTCAAGAGTAGAACTTTTTGAAAGACATGAATCCAATTGTACAGCGTAAATATATCACAGAATTCCATAATAAGAACATCATACCAACAGTCAAACACCGTGTTGGTAGTGTGATGGTTTGGGGCTGCTTTGCAATTTCAAGGCCTGGCTGACTAGCCATAATTGTTGGAAATATGAATTCTGCTTACAGTCTAGAGGGAGTTGGGTTGTATTACACAAATGGTAAAAGGGCCACTGTTGGGGATAGACCAACCACGCTAGTAAAAGTATTGCAGGGGAGGGAGTAGGAAGGGTAAGCTAAAGGAATATGAGAGGAAAGGGGTTAATGTGCTATTTTGTAAGCATCCTTAAAGAAGTGGGTCTTGAGGGATTTTTTGAAGGAATAAAGGCAGGGGGTAACTCTTTGCCACTTTTTCTTAAACTATGAGAAACTTCTAAATACTTTATTTCGACGTTTTATTTGGAATAACAAGAAGCCCAAAATTGCAACCTTTGGTTTGCAACGTGAACAATCAAAATTAGGCCTTAACCTCCCTGCCATTCGGGATTATAATTTTGCGGCCTTATATCGATATGCAGTCGACTGGATCTCTTGTTCCAACACTTACACAGATTTTAAATTACAGCAGTGTTTTAGCAGCTCTGTTGCTCTCCAAGCCCTTCTCCATACACCCTGCACTCAACTCCATCACACGCTAGCGACAATCCTTTCCTTTACTCCACAATCAAATCCTGGAAGTTGGTCAGACTGCGCTTGAGTCTACAATGGCGATACTCTTTATTTCAGCCTTTTCTTCAAAACCCAATTTTTCAGGATGGACAAGCATCCGACATTTTTCGAGTATGGGCGGCACAGGGGATTTGCACTATTGCCCCCTTTTTGGACTATCCCTTCAGGACGCTTATGCCCTTGATATCTTGTAGGGATAGACTTGTGTTTAATACCAATACCTTGGTTCGCATATTTGCAAGTGCAAAGTCTAGTCCGCTCGCAGTTGGGCCCTATCACACTGCCGGAGTGGACCAGTTGCCTTGATGGACAGATTAGGCAACCTTCTTCTAATCCAACGTCTACAAAATTTATCTATAAACTGATACACACCATACCTCACCATGACTATTTACCAAAAGGTTTACTAGCGTGGACCACATGTTTTCCTGATGTCATGGGTGAAGATCTACTCCATAGCAGATTGACCACCTGTAAACTGTTACCAGATAGTTCCTATCTAGACATTCAACTTAAGATAGCGCATCAGGCCTACTTATCTCCCCATAGACAATTTTTAATCGGCATAATAACAGTGGATGCTTGCCCAAAATGTGGTTTTGAAGGTGCTGATCTGCATTATACTTTTTGGGCTTGCCCTCTAATTCATGACTTCTGGACTACTATTCAAACCTTTTTGAGGCAGTTATCAATTGGTGCTTATTGTATTGATCCAGCTGCGGCAATTCATGGCCTTGTTAAGTAGGAGGGTCCGGAGATGTGACATTAATTAGAATAATTTTGGCAGTGGCTAGAAAATCTATTTTGCACCATTGCATTCAGGCGTCCCCACCGTCTCTTTCCCTAGTTCATACTAAAACTATTGTATTTGCTTTGAATGGACTGGTTGGATGCTTCTCTGAATAAAGACAAAGGTATTAAACGTTTTTTTTTTACGAAATGGGAAACCTTTATTAAACCGTTGGACAAACCCATTAAGACACAAATTATACATACCTTTCCGGATACCTCATGGTTCAGTGCCTGATTACTTTGAGGTGCTACCCCTTGCATCTGAGTTGTTAGTATGTTTGACTGGACAACTGACGAAAAACATATATATATGTATGCATTTTTTCTTTTCTCTTTTTTTTCCATGGCCATGGGTTTAAATGGTTTTTGGGGGATTTGTTTTCTTTTTGTGTTATTGTGTCCCCTGTCTCCCTTATCTGGGATTGTATACTGTTCCTTATGGTCTATGAGACAGTAGATGTGACGTTATGTTACAATGTTTTTGTTCTTTTTTCTTTGTTTAAAATTTAATAAAAAGAGTTTAAAAAATAAATAAAAAAATAAAGGCAAAATGAGCGGGGAGCGGAGTGTGTCAATACCCTGTGACACGGAGAACCGGTGCTTCACCCGGCAATCTCCGGGTCAAACCCAGAGAGTTCCCAGGTATGCTGATACACGTCAATGACACTCATCTATTCCTGAATTTCTTTAAAATGCAGCATCATGTCCTGCCTTTTTAGCCTACTTTGCTTTGCAAGACAGGCTCTATTTAATTGATGTTTAGATTCAACAGGGCCGGCAGTAATCATGCCTGGGTGTGTCTACTATCAATTAAATTTGGTTAATTGGTTGATTTAGTAAACTAAGGTGGCAATTACTTTTTCATATAGGGCCATGTAGGGTTGGATAGCTATTTTCCTTTACATGAAATCATCGCTTAAAAACTGCTTTTTGAGAAATCAACACACCTGGTACCACTGGCCGGCCTATGCCTCTGGCCCCCCTGCCCGTTGACATCTGTCCCAGGCGTCTGCAGACTAACTTACAGCTACTACGTCCTGTACCCCTGCCCGAGCACGATGTTGCTCCCTGGTCCACACCCCCAGCCCTCTCCCTTCCTCTGGCCCCCAACAACCCCCCTTTTTTTCCCCTTGTGTTTCTCCCTCTCTTTCTCTTCCCCGTGGCCTGCCTTCCATCACACACCATTCTGGACTCTGTCTGCTCGACCCCCCCATTCTCTGCTGTTATATGGGCCGAGTGCCCGTGAAGGGATTCCCCTTGCCAGGCTGCTCCAATATTGGCGCCTTTACGGCGGTAATTGCGCTCATCTAGCCGCGTTTTACACTTAATGCCACTCGCCGGCTGTTCTCTTGCAGCCCAGAGTGGGGTGCCTCAGCAGCCTTTGAGGCACCCCACTCCCTGTCTTTGGCGTGCTGCTCATACAATGTGTCTGTCAAGGGTCTGCTGTTGCTATTTTGTTGCTATGCAGACGATTGTCGGGGGGAAGGTTATTGGGGTGACATCGCTTTGATATGTAACAACTTGGATGTCACGGTTTTTGTTCCCCTCCCTTTTCTTTTCTGTATCCCACAAATTTGAAAAACTCCAATAAACATTGATTTACCCTAAAAACTGCTTTTTGTATTTGCTCTGGTTATCTTGTCTAATATTAAAATTAGTTGGATGATCTGAAACATTTAATAGAATTTAATAGAAGGAATTGAGAAAGGGGCAATTACTTTTTCACAGCACCGTATACTAAAAAATACTCAATCACACAGCATCACCTCTTGCGTCTTTCATACGTCTCACAATGTGCTTCTCGCACATCTCTCACAACTAACCTGATTCCCTTACCTTGCCTGGAGCTCTTCCTTATATCTGCTCACACATGCTGCCTGATAATTTGCGTGTCGTTACGTAAAACCGCAGTGCTCATGCTGGTTGAAGTCCAATGATTTTGGACCAGCTCATGGGGCAATTGCCCCCATCCCCCAAGGCTAGCCCACCCCTGCATACAGTCCTAACACATTTTGTGTTATGTGTATGAGTTCAAAAAAATAATGTATTATTTGTGTGGGTAACGCAAATTAAAGTTTTCATATTTGAAGACTCTCAGACTCTCTTATAAAGTTCCCAGACATGACTACTTACTATTACTATAAAGGGGTTTATCTGTCCTTTTAAGACTTTAGCTCAAGGTTATGCGATGTATTGCTTGCACATCCCACCGCTAGGTGGCGCTGTCCTGTAGCGCGCCGCTCTATTTAGCCTTGTTGTTTCCTCTTAGCCAGAGGCCAATGCTGCTCTTTACTTTGTGTTTCCCTTACTGGGCAATGGCGGCCTCCGACAAGAGTACGAAGCAGAGGCTTCTCTCCGCGCTGGATGATCTGGAAGTGCTGTCCCGGTAAAGGGTTAATGCAGCGAAGTGATGTATTAACCATATAATAAGTGTTTATCGAGCTGGGGATGAAGCGGTTGGGTCCTTCGTACGCATCCGGGTGTTTGGGGACAGCGCACGTCTGTGTGTTCGGTGGAAATTGTTAATGTTGAAGGTGTAGCCATTAGGTGCGCTTCAGCTGAATGGGTGCCTCTTTATGAAGGATGTTGCTTTAGTTCAATGAATTCCTCTATACATATTTCTCATTAGTGTTAGAAATCCATCAGGTTTATTTAATCTGCCCCCTCATCCCTGATTGTTCCATAAGTATATTTATTTAATATGTAAATAAGAGGCAGGTTTGTTACAATTCATGCTAGGTGTGATTAACTTTTCTTAGACTGTAGAGAGGGATTGTGCCAGCCGGTGATCTATACAGTGTCATTCTGTATGATTTTCTGGTACAGGGTAGACGGAGATCTAAACGTTGATGCGGTTGTCGATTGCCATTCTTCTTATATAGAGCAGTAATCGGAGATGAGAAAAGTCACCGGTGCCCCATATATACAAATATACCTTGCGTACGGTGACTGTCAGAAAATACATGTACTTGGTTTTATATGTTTACAAAAATACAATTTAAGGGAGAATTAGTACTGTGACAAACACATTAAATAAATTCACAATAAGTGGGGTTCTAAAGAGGAAAAGCCATTATGGAAGAAGAAAAACCCTCTTTTTATTCCAATGAAAGTGATTTTATACACTTCTGTTACTTTGTAGATCATGTTACAGAACCGCAAAGAAAACCACTGATCCCCAGAGCTCCATAAGAGAGATGCTGCTTGATTACTTAGATTAGGTGCAATAAATTGGCCCTTGTGTGTAGCTGTGGGACCTGAGCTGTCTTTGGACTTCTTAGCCGTGTATTAATTCACAAGGCCATTATGTTGTTGTATTCACCAGTTTCTCATACTATGACTTCTGATGCTTCTGTGGAATGGTATTATAACCCATTTACTAATTCTTGTGACTCCTTTTTTTTCCTCCCCAGGGAACTTATTGAAATGTTGGCACTTTCTAGAAACCAGAAGCTCAACCAACCCGGGGAAGAGAATCAGGTGAATACACAGAAGGCTCATGGGCGACATTAGTGTTAGAGACAACGTTTTAAAAACATCCATAGGTAAAAGGGTATCATTCCTGTATCGCCTCCATATGTCAGTGGGATTGTCACCAGTTTTCATGCATGCATCAGCAGTCTTCTGATATTTGCATTGTTATCAATTCAAATCTGTTAGAGGCGACCGTACGGCTTTACTGTAAATGTAATAAAGAAAAAAAGACAAAAAAAGTGAAACTGTGTTCAAAAGGCACTCCAGTGCCCCATGCAGCCTCCTAGCAAAATTCGGGGAAGGTAAGTGAAGAGTTCTTGGTTTGTTTACTGCAACTTATAATTATTTTAACATGTTTTTATAGATTTTGGATTTGCTAATTCAGAGGGATGGGGAATTCCAGGAGCTTATAAAGCTGGCGTTCAGTCAAGGCAAAATTCACCAAGAAATGCAGCTGTTACAAAAGGAGGTTGAGAAGCGAGACAGTGATATTCAACAGCTGCAAAAACAACTCAAAGAAGCTGAACACATACTGGTGAGCGTGCATGAATTGCTGAATCTGCGTGGCTATGTAAAGGGAATGAGGCATAGTCCAGAGCGACCTTTTGTAGCCTAATCTTGGCATTTACATCTCCTTATTTCTTCTACCTCCAATCACATATTATATCTCTTATATGTGTAGAAAATCGCAAAACGATAAATCTGCATTTAGTTGTTCTGCTGTTTTATTGCATAATCTTTGAATCTGGGATTCAAACGTATATTTATGTAGTGAGGCACTTAATTCCAACCAGCTACAGTGATCGTTTGCGTGAGGCTTCCAGGGCGCATACTGTATGCATTCAGTCATCCATCGTTACCACCAAACCCTTTAAGTCAAGAGTATTAAAAAATGTTTGTAATCTATTTACTTCTATACTGTGTGTATATATAAGATTGCAAACATTTTTCTTTATCTATTATCACTAATTGTTTTGTGTATTTTAAGAGGTTCCTACTTCCTAATTTTTGTGAGTTCACCAAATATGGCCAGTGGGAATCATGGATTAACAAACATGGTAAAAATAACTAAAATATTTTGGTTCTTTGGTTATGAAATCACCCAGGACTGAAGAGGTTAAAAAGCTAATGTCTTTTTCTGTCTCTTTTTACAATACAAGATTGCATTGATTGTACAGGGTGCACACATTTTTACATATTTTGTATTTTTTTTATTTTTTTTTATTTAAGGCAACTGCTGTTTACCAAGCTAAGGAAAAACTTAAATCAATAGAGAAGGCAAGAAAAGGTGAGTTCATAAGATTGGGAAAATATACTAGTATATATGGTATGGCTTAGAAATTTTAGGGCACTGGCTGAATCCACGCTGTATGAATTTATTAGTAGAATGTGTGACCATTTGCTGTATTTTTGCAGATCAGAAACTATTGCTAATAAAAATCAATCTGCATATGCATCAAACCAGCACAAATAATGTGTGTAATGTGTCGGATGAGAAAACTCTGCTTTTCGTCTAGGTTCTGGTTTTCAGTACTCCATCCACACAGACCCAAGCTTTTTTTTTAAGTTGAAAAAGCTTGTACAAACAAATGGGATTGCACCCACAGAACAGTCCTATTTCTGAACGAATCTACAGTACTGTTTGCTGTACAGGATTATATGCAAATATATTCTTTTATGTTAACCTTGTCACCCCCCCTCCCCCCTTCCATGACGGTGTCCCTATAAACATGATTGCAACCCTGGTAAATAACACTAATTTAATTTGGCCACGGATAGGTGCCTAAAACAAATAAGTTAAAGACATACCCACAAGTCTCTCTGCATTTTTTTAATAAATCACCATTTATTTACAAACACATTCAAGCATTCAGACACGTAAATATTATTTGTTACAAGTAAAATAGGCTATTAGTTTCTGTGAGCTAAACTGATCTTTGTTTAATTTTTATTTATGAAGGTTCCATTTCCTCTGAAGAACTTATTAAATATGCCCATCGGATTAGTGCAAGCAATGCCGTGTGCGCTCCTTTGACTTGGGTGCCAGGTAATCTAATTTTTATTTTAATGTCTTCAGTTGATGGTTGATAACTTTATCTGGTAGCTAATAATGCTGATGGCAGACAATTCACTCTTCTAAATATTAAATATAAGTGTGTATGTATATAGAGAAACAAAGGGGATGTATATAAAGCTATTATAGTGAGTGTTGTAATGCATAACTCAGAATAGGCTGAAAAGATTTTGCTAGTTAAATCTTTGTTCAGAAAACATTTTAAACCTGATAGATTGGTATCCGATGCTTTGATTCATAAAAGCATGGTTTCAGAGGTTTTAAAGTTTTTAATATTAAGAATAAAAAAGAAAAATGCTGCAGAATATCTCCCATATTGTCAAACGTCATATTCTTTTAGAGAAAAACATGATTACACGTAAACCTTTTTTTTTTTTTTTTTTTTCTCCTCAACACAAAACTAAGCAATTTTTCTTCCCTTTAAATGCCAGGTGATCCACGGCGGCCGTATCCTACAGATTTGGAAATGAGAAGTGGCCTGCTTGGTCAGATGAGCAATCTGCCCACTAATGGTGTCAATGGGCATTTACCAGGGGATGCACTTGCCGCAGGAAGGCTACCAGGTAAAATGAATAGTAGTATGGTTGTATGAGCATGTAATGTAGTCTGTAGACATACGCTAATGATATGCATTGTTTTTTTTACATAAGCCTATTATTGCACTGGGCATGTACACTGGCTAACAGGAGACGTGTTCATGCTAGCCAAGAAGTTGGGTTGGGGATGCAGGGAAACAGTACAAATACACAGGGAAGATTGTGATGAATCTGTCCATTGTGTTAGCATTGAGGAGGAAAAAAGTTAATTTAAATCATATGCATAGAATTGTATTTGCTTGAATGTGCCCAAAGTTATTTTTTAGCAGCAGTCCATAAAGTATACACTGATCTAGGAGACCAGAGAACTAGTTTAGTATCCTCCTGATGTCAAGTCAGACTTTGGCCGGTTAGATACCATGTGTGTTTGAAAAGTAATTTTAATTTTACGTCTTGTTTTTCTTTCTTTTTTTTTTAAGATGTCTTGGCTCCACAATACCCATGGCAATCAAGTGATATATCCATGAACATGCTGCCACCAAACCACAGCAATGAATTCTTAATGGAATCTCTGGGCCCCAATAAAGAGAATGAAGATGACGTTGAAGTCATGTCAACAGATTCCTCCAGCAGCAGCAGTGACTCTGATTAACTTTCAGTGGAAAGAAAGGCCGCTTTAAGAGCACGGACGTAAAATTATTTTGTGCAGGACATATTGGCAACCTTGCAGAATTTGTTTTGCATTAATGCCAGGATAAAAAAAAAAGTACCGATTTTGTTATCGACAGATGACAGTTTGTAAAAAAATATATATTTTTTTCTGACATACTTGCTAAATGTAATGTTACTAGAGAATGCATTTTTGTGTTATTTGGTTAGAAGAGTTTTTCTAATGCCGAAGACCTACCTAAGTGTTAAAAAGCCAGATTATATAAAAGGATATAATTTAAACTTGGGGGGGGGGTGGTCTGCCTTTACTTTAGACCCTTTAATTGTAAATGTATATTTTATTACAACTTTAACTGTACAACCACTGTTGTATATACAGTCTGTTTATTGCCTTGTTTGTATGAATGTATTTAAATTTCATGTTTTTGCTTGTACATGTATCTTCTCATGTATAACACGTGGACCCATATGGACTTCAGTCCTTTGGTGCTTTTTACATATTTGTATGAGAATTTTTTCATAAATGTAAAAGCTGGGGAATGTCTAGCTTTTAGAATAAATAAATAAAATAGCCTGCACATTGGCCTGTGCAAACTGTGGCCGTTAATGTACTGCATTTAAAGGCCTCTGAGTACAATAAACACCATTTTTACTTAAAGGGCTCTCAGAAAGCCACAGAAAAGTGTCAGTCGCTAGACATTAATGGAATTTTTAACCACTTTAAGGGCTAGTGTATCATGAAACATCCATTTTTTGTGTCTTGGTAAGCTTGAATGTTACTGGAAACAGAAAACGATAATTTAAGGGTTAAAAGGACATATTTGCACCATATTGAGATACAGATTTCAGTGTCTGTTAGGTAAATGTTAACCATTTAAGTTTGTTAGATTATGGGTACCAAATATAAATTATCAAATTTTAAGCAATTGTATTACTAAAACTTGTGTTTGTCATCCTCTCAGCGTACAGATCTATGTTGCGCATATATATATATATATATATATATATATATATACACACACACACATTGATTACTTTTTTCCGGAATATCTTGATTATCTAGTCACGGTCTCTGTGCCCCTGCATCCAAGATCACATCCAAGATTTTTCTTTTTAGTATATAGCAGCTCTATTAATTAACTTAAAAGTATTGTAACATTACACATTTATTCCACAGGACTTCAGCTACTTGAAATTGGGGCTTCATTGTCTTTTTTTCTTCATATTTTTTATTTATGAATTGAATAACTATAAAAGCCATGATTGCCCAGTCATATTTCTTTCAGGTGTATAAATATGTACATAAATCTACTTTTTAAAACATAACTAATTACATAACTGTTTCACCAGATCGAGGTGCGTTCCATCCATTCCCGCTCCTTATATTCCAGTCCATTACATGTTTTTAAACATGTACAATCCAAAACTTCATTAATTGCACTTGCATGCTGCGTGAGTCCTACAGATTTTCTGTATGAGGCTGAAGATGATTAAAATCTTCACTGAAGGGATTGTAGCCTTGTTGTCTCAAACCACACAAAGCCCAGAAGAGCTGCTCATTTGGAGGAAATTCTTCCCATTGAATCCATTTCCAGCCTGCAAAAACACAATCATTTTTAAACCATAAAGATCAGTTAATGCTATGGTATGAACAAATGTAGTAGATGCCTCAGCATCTAACAAAGTTTTTAATAACTTTTCAAGTCTCACACTTACGGTGGTTAAATACAGGATGTCACGGACGTGAGGCTAGAATCTGCCTGGGCAGGAAAGGGTTAAAAGAAAACCTGATTTAACCAAAAGTGTATCATGTCCATTTTTTTTTAAAAATGGGAATGTGACACAAGCTGCTATCGAAAGCTATGAGTCCAAGTACAAACGCAGAACTGTTATGTTGTTTATACAAAACAATGGACATACAAAATGGTATGAAAATAAACAAGCAGTAAACGCAGAAATGTACACTGTACCAAACGTAAAATAATTCTTGCTGTTAAAGGCTCTCAGCAAAAGAAATTCAAGTTAGTTCAAAACGTTTCCCTTCCGTGTCTTTATTTGACCATCCATTTGGTGTCAGGCGGGAGGGAAGCGTGCAGACCCAGGCACTTTATCAAAACACCTGACAGCAAATTCTTGCCTGATATTTTGAAATGTCATGTTTGGTTGTTATGGTAATCTGTATATTAAGTCTGGGTTGATGATGCCCCCCCCATCTTATTACAACTGCATAGGTAACACATATCCCTTGTCTACCTGTCAGTGAAATGACACTTTCTTCAATTTCTTATTGCTCTGACCCCAACCGGAGGACAGCAGGATTCCCCTGGAACTCTCTATGGATCGCAAATCAGCCTCGGTCTGCTAAAAACTTGAGGGGTTGTCGCTCCCAAATAAAGCCTCCTATCAGTAAGATATGTGGGGACAAGTGAAGCAATGGTGAGAGGCATCAGGGGATATACGGCGTTTGGGGGTTGCCCTATTAGGGGGACCCTGTTTTCCGTACACTGGGACCGTTCCGAGAAGAGTGCCAGGGAAAATGGCACCAGGCCGACGGCCAGAATGTTTACTCTGGGTGAGATAGATATATTTCAACAAGGTCTGTGTGTATAAATGTGCCTCCTGTTAGTCAATGAAAAGTATTTGTTTCCACCCTTCACCAAGTTTCGACTGATTGTTTGGGTGGGGAGCTTTATATCACTTAACACTATGGGCAAAAGGCAGAGATTCTGACGGAGATACTTGGAGCTCCGTCACAGCTACTGGCTAACCCTCCATCTCTTTAGCCTCCCTACTTGTCAAAATTTTCAATTACCAAATACAATTTATTTAAGGAAGAAAAGATTACATTATAATCTACCGTTATTACCCAACTTCAAAAAGCCCAGGAGTAAGTGTGCAACTTCTCCAAAGCTTACCCTGTTGCTTAACATGTTTAAGCTTCCAATACCAATTTGTCTTATTAAGTAAGTTCTAGAAATGTTTCACAATGACCGTTTGATTAATTCCTCCCAGCAACATGTTTCAAACTGGCTACGCTTCAGTTGAAGCGAACATACCTTCGTTTTTTTCAGGCTCTCTGTTTACTGGTTCTGATGGGTAACTCGTACCTAGTTGGCCTTTCATGATAATTGTGATGTAATGGTAGTTATCCTTCAGACTGACGGAGTTCACCACTGATGCAAAGTGGACATTAGTGAGGTAAAGTCCCGCTTCTTCCAAGGTCTCCCGTTTGGCACAAGACTCCCAGGTTTCCCTAAAGAAACAAAGAATGCCAGTACTTTATTACCTTGGTATCATATCACATGATGTGAGAGGCAACTGTATTATTTTATCACTGAGCCGAATCCAATACTTTACAACTAAATGCAGCATTAAAGCGTTACTCCTAGTGCTGCTCAATGCCCCAAACCTTCCTAGACATAATTATTTACTCAAGAAAAGGTTTGATCATTTTTGCTGGGAATGCTTGACTTGTGCTGCAAAAGCAGGCACTGATAGGCTGTTGCCATAGAAACGGAAAACCATTTGGTGCCATTTTTGTGTAGTATTTGGTGGTCTACTACGAAAAGTTAGGCAATAATCAAACAACTTGTGTTTCATGAACCTGCATAATGAGCCCTATGAGTAAGTGTGTTAGTCAATTTGCATTCTGCAGGATTATTAAACACAGCATTAGCTGCCATGGTGCTTTGTGATCACTACAAGTCACAATCATAGAATCGTCTTCTAAATGCTATACATAAGGTGGTGGCAAAAGCAAATAAAAAGGGTAATGGAGGGCCAGTCCGAGGGACACGTTCAGACACAGCCTCGCAACAATGCGATTTCCAATGCTTTGTACGCACATGCAGCAGCCATGTTCCCGGAGACATACCGGTATTTCCCCATAAATGGTCTCTGGGAATATGGCTGCAACATCCGGCTAACTTGTCACGCTGCTGTCAATACAAACATTACGGTCACACAGTGCGTGTACGCAAAATGAGCGCGTCGTTACTCCGGCAACAGCATGAAGTCGGATCAGACAACACATACCCGAATTCCAGATGCCCCCCCGGAAGTTGGTACATGCCGGCTCCGGGCGATTTCTTCCTCTTTCCAAGCAACACACAACCGGGGTGAAGAGGGCTAGTGATAACCACCCCGACACCGACCCCAGGCCTGGGAGAAGCAACCGGTCCGTTCATTTTCCACCTGACAAAGATTCCCGCGCAGTGTCAGGGGCCGAGTAGTCCCGGTACAGAAAGGTCTCTGATTGGCTGACTGCAGTTACCCACGGTCGGGGGAAGAGCCTTAATGTGTGGGGAGGGGGGCTGGGATGTGAGTCTCCCCAGTACAATACAGAGCATGATTCTACTATTATTACTATTATTTGATTGCTACATTGTATTCTTTCTGTATGGTCAAAGCACAAGCACTTTAGGACAGCAGTAGGCAATCATATATGTGCAAAAAAAGGCTCTTTTCTTTGGTACATTCTCTGGACTTTTGCAATACAATTAGTAAATAACACCTTTAGAGGTACTTGCATACCTCCTAAGTGTCCCTGTTTAGGAGAGACAGTCCCTTTTGTGACAATGGGAGGGCAGGCACCTTCTAGCCCAGGGGGCAGGTAAAGCCAAGTAGCCCCTTGACCCCCATAACTAACATACATATACATTTACTCACGTTAACACACACATACACTAACATAGATACTAATACACACTCATGCTAACACACACACCCTTAAACACACTTATGCATACATGCTTATACACACACATTCGCTCTATTGTAAATACATATACGCTCCCTAACTCCTTACCCTCTTCCGCCCTCACTCACTTACTCTTTTACCTGGAGTCTTCTCTCTATTGTGTTTGTGGGAGGGTGATAGACGACGTCTCGCTACCTGACCCTGCCCGGACCAGCCGGAAGGGCAATTGGCCCTTGTCCCATAGGCCAGCCCGCATCTGTTTGGGAACCAGTAATGTGTATAGAACCATCCGAACGTGGGTTTACATATTGAAAAAATTATCAAAAATACATTATTCTCCTAAGAAATGCCTTGGTTACATAAAACACTATCGATAATCACAAAGTAACATAAAAAGTCTACATAGAGCACAATGCAGCTCTTACCGCACCCCTGGAACCAGAATGTCACTCTTTGGCCATTTGAAATATTTTGAGAGGAACTACGCTTGAGGAGAAGACTAGAGCTGATGCTTTCACAGTATTTGCGTTCAACAGTAGATGATGAACACATGATCACTTAAGGATATAACATTATTGATAGACAAAAGTAATAACAGATATTACTGGGCTTCTAGTTTAGGAATAATGGGGTATACTAATAAAAATGTGTATCAATGTATTTAAGTAATAAATAAACAATATCAGATGAAATGAAAATTGAACCCAAGAATAGAAGAGTTACCGGCCATATTTCACCCAGATACTCAACAGAAATCCAGTGTCTGCCCACTGCTATGGTAAACAATAGAATGTCTCAGTCTTAATCTCCCAGAAGGAGCCTCTTACGAATAAAGGAGAAAGCAAAGGGGACCTTATTAGCACAATAAGGACTTCATTAGCATTGCTATAAAGAATCGGCTCAGTGTGGTGTCTGACCAAAATGTAATGTGACCAAAATATCTCATGACAGGCAACAATGGTGACTCCCAGATCTGAAATTAAATGTATATTATATAACAATACATTATTGGATCAATATGAAGCAAACCGTTAAAAGAACAACTGAAACTCCAAATATAAATAAATTCAGGCTTTACACAACTCTCTCGAGCAGATGGAGGACTTGAAAATCCCTCTGTGGACAGTACCTTCCTGAACAATAGAGTTCTTAGGTACAGAAGAGACAAACTGCCCCTTGTCTACAGGTCTGCTGCCTGTTTTACTTATACCCGAGTTACTGTTTGCACACATTATAATAAAGCTGTCACCCGCCAAATGTATGGTGACACATTTCTTATTTACTTTATGGTGTCGAGGCCCAGAGTCCAATCATTATCAGATTCACAGCCAAAGGTTCTCGAGGACCTAGAACTAAATCATGAAGTCACTAGCAGAGGTCAGAAGAATGGAAAGTAGAATAACTGGAAATATTCCTTAGCAAAATGAACACTAGGGTTCAAATGCAATGGAACCAACTTATAATGACGCTGCAATTCTCCATAATGAACCATTAACAAGTCCTATTGTAATAAAAATAAATCAAACACATGCATAAGTAATTGTATGTTTTATTTCTCCGGGTACAAAATTCCATCTGTATCATATCACTTTATACCGTTAAATGTATTCCGTTTTGCTATTTGGTATCACTTTTTTTTCTCAATTTCAGTTTTTAATTATTACAACCACATTAGGGGCATTCTAATATATAGTGATTTTGAGCTATTTATATTTTACAACTGTATTCCATGCGTCCACGCCACGGTTTGCATTCCTGGCGCAGTTAAATGCCTATTTACCACAATTATTGAAAAGCGTAAATTATTTCTCACAGTTTTAACTATGAACACTTGACACAAAATGTTGTCAAAATGTTCTTTGTTATTTTTATGACTAAACATTCAAAGTAAAGAGTAACAGGACAGATCTGCTAAGGTTGATTTGCTTATCATGCTATGAATCCAGTGAAATCAGGATAGATGGACTGATTATGGATTTATAAGTCATATTCCAGTAAAAAACATGTTGTATGTGTCATCACTATACTCAACATTACAAACATCAAAACACTACTGCTCCACACCACCACAAGAGGTGGAGATAAGATAACCATAGAGTGCGCCCTTTTACCTACTTCGGGTCCTAGCGCGTCCACGCAAAGCGCAGCTCTCTTTCTCCCTCTAGCGGCCGTCTATGTTTCTCTTTCAGCCGTGTGAGAGACTGCGCCGGCGTCGTCAGTAGAACGTTGAGGTGTGTCTGACACAGACAACATGGCGGCCTCCATAATGTACAGCCGGCTGTCAGCGGGACTGAGGAGCCGGACTCCCCGAGCAGCTCTCAGTGGTGCTGCACAGGTAAATAATTTCAGTAAGGAGGTAGACGGTGACGGGTGGGACACACTGCGTAAAGGTGGCGCAACAAACTACCGCTGACATGTCTAGCCCCCCCCCCCGACAGCGGAGGCCGCGGACCTCAAAAGTCACCTCCGCAGGGGAGGTGGAGGGGAATATAGAGGGCATTGCAACGTATGTGCGCGTTAGGCATTTATATACCTATATCGGGTTTGCATATTCACAATAAACACTGTGTAACTGCGTTGCGGGTCGAGCCGCCTCGGCGCTCAACTGGTTATGTCTGCTTCTGTCAGCGTTAGTGAAGTAGGAATGCGCCCTGGCTTCAGCTGTCAGGACATGTAATCCTTAATAGCTCTTAATAACATTTGCACCGTGATTTGAAACAGTAACGGGCAACCGTTGGGCTTCTCGCCTCCTCTTTCTATTTATGTGCAAATAAAAGTAATTGTTATAACCTTGCCGATCGCCGATCCTTTGTGTAGGTATGCGGTATATCGTTCAGTAGCTGCAGTCCTAGCAGCTGCGGAGAGTGCAGGTCATGCGAGGAGATGCGGTTTGGGAGGGGGGAGCGCCTCAATGTTATGCTGCTGGGAAGGAGGTGGATGTCCTTGTACTGACATCTAAGGTTTGTTCTGTAGCTAACGGATCTACCTGACCTTTTCTCCTCATTTTAGTCCCATGGTGTTGGGGTGTGTGTACATGTGTACATGTATATGTGTGTCTATATATGTATGTATATATACATGTGTGTGTATATATATATATATGTATAAAATGTGTGTAAGTACAAATTAGTAGACTGCCTTAAATCACACACGTTTTAAGGAAATAACTCTAGCTGCTGTTTTTTTCTGTATGTTGTAGATTTATTCTAGATTGTAAGCTCGTCCACCTGTTTCTGTAAATCAAATTGCATGTAGCCTTTCCTAGATGGGTTTCAGACATTAACTCCTTCTTTACTAAGGGTGTTTTGGATTGTAAGCTCGTTTTGAGCAGGGCCCTCCTCACCTGTTGTCTCTGTTAGTCAATTTGTTATGTTACATACTGCTTGTTATGTTCTGTCTACCCATTGTACAGCACTATGGAATTTGGCGCTATATAAAACAAGAAATAACATCTAAAACCATTTTTTCAGTACTTTTACACTTTCCTTAAGCATGATTCTCCCTTCTCTTCCACCCACACAAGTTATATATTGTTTTTAATGACAGAGCTTTCTATTGATATCTTTTTTACTTTTTCATTTATAGTCCAACATTTTATATAAATAATACATTTAAATGAAACAAACCTTTAATTTTTTTGTTATTTCACTTTGAAAATGGTCCCCAAACCAGTTCAGTTAACAATATATTTGCAGTATTTTAAACATGCATAGTTTTTTGGAAGTTACAGGGCAGAACATTCCTATACCCTTTTCCAAACTTGAAATGTATCTTATTTTCATTGCTTTTTTTTTTTCATTAAACTTTTCTGGTTTACTGAAACCTGCATTCCATATTAGTAAATAATAATTTAAAAAAACAACAACCAAGGAACGGTGAAGAAAAAACGTCTACCTGGAACAGCACCTTTGTTTTAGGACATGATTCGCTGGCTTGTGTTCCTTGGGTAGCTCACACAGAGCCTAACGCTTGTTTTATGCCACGGTAGGATGGGAAGGGCGCAAATTATGACCTCACTGATGAACCCCACTAGGTAAATTTGGGGTTGAGCAGGGAACCCCTGTTGATGCTTATATTCAAGCATCAAGTCTGTGAGGGAATCAATATATTAACTAGTGATGCACCCATATGTTGGTGGCCGAAATGGGGAAAAAAAAGACGGAAATAATCGTCCGCAGGGGGCCTGCTGCTTACCTGCGTGTTGCTCGTACAGTGAGCAGCGTCTCTTGTACCTGCCAGGAGAAGCAGGAACCCAGCGGAGTTATATGAATTTATCACATTCATGCTTCCCCTGGGCAGGGATCTTGCCCAGGCAACCAGTACATGCTGTATCCTGGGCATGATAGGAGTGCGGTTGCTGTTTGCAATCACACTCCTGTCATGCCAAGTCAGCCAGTACATGCTGGAATCTGGGTATGCCTGGGCATGATAGGAGTATGATTGCTGTTAACAATCATTTATTATTGTTATTGATTTTTTTGTCCAATTTTGGTGTGTTTACCACACTTTTATTAAAAGTAAGTAACATCAAAATTGGACAGAAAAATCCAACAGTATTAATATATACGGTATAACATTGTTAACAGCAACCACACTCCTGTCATGCCCAGGCAACTCGAACCTGGGCATGATAGGAGTGCGATTGCTGTTAACAATTATATATATTGATATTGTATAAAATATTTCATATACATGGTGTCATTCAATCACATTGACTACCGTCATGCCCAGGCAGCCATCACATGCCGAAATCACTCAGATTCCAGCTTGTACTGGCTGCCTGGGTATTATAGGAGTTTAATTGCAGGTATTAATCATATATATTCATATACGTGGTGTGATAGAAGTATGATTGCTGAATGTAGGCAATTACACTCCTATCGTGCCCAGGCAGCCAGTACATGTTGGAAGCTGGACATGATAGGAGGGTGATCCTATCCCAAAGCCATCCAGAACTTCCCAAAAAGGTTCATGTTCATGAAAAGAACACTCCTATCATGCCCAGACTCCAGCATGTACTGGCTGACAGGTCATGATAGAAGTGTGATTGCTAATGTCATAAAAGTCTGTATTTTTTTTTTGCTTTCTAAAGGTGGTGATGGGGGGTCCTTTTCAGTTTTGGCCAAGTGCATCCTGAATTTTTGGTTTCGGTGCATCCCTACTACTAAGACTTTTGTTCATGCCCTCGTTATGTTATAGATCTATTGTCTACCTCTGCTATGAATGCTGCTGCCAGGCTTATATTTCTCACCCATCTTTATAGTAATACTTCCCCCCTCAGTCAGTTTTTTTCTTTACCCACAAATAAAGAATTTAGGTACCTGGGAGGCTTATCCCCCTATTGACATGAATATAATATTTTAGGTACACCATAAATGATACATCACAAACTACTCAGCTAGTGGGTTTTGTACAGTCCTTTTTGGGGGTATATTTCACACTTGGGTGATGTAATTGTCTAGCCATGACTGTGTTTTTAGGTGGTCAAAAGAAGATTACTTGACTCATACTAAGGCCCCTTCCAAGATTTATGAATTATAATTTGTCGCGCTAACCTTGGGGAACTTGTTGAACCTGAGTTGCAGGTAAATCTCCCTTAGTTAAGCAACAGCACTTAGCGTTGGACGTTTCGGTAGAAAAACGGACGTTGGAGGGCATAATAAACAATAATGGAACTACAGTCAATCAGTGGCTGGGAATGTTGGACTGTGAGCTGTAGGGCAACTGCTGCAGCATGGCAGTGTCTTATTTAGTTTTTATGTTTAAAAAAATGCATATTAAAGTACTTAGAGTACTTTAAAGCGACTTTCTTGTATAGTGGGGGTGACAGTAACATTAAACTGTCCCTTTAAAGCTCGAAAATCTAGATTAACGTTACAATTTAAAAACGATTTTCCCTTCCGCCTCACCCCTGAACTAATCCTGCTACATCACACCTCCATGTCCTTTGGCACATATAAACGTACACTTACCTTTCAATTCCTTAATGCGGCTCGAACTGTTATCCCCAGATTTTGGCGCTCTGACAAACCTCCGCCTCTCGACGCTTGGTTGAAACAGGTTATGTACATATGTAATATGGAAGATTTAATAGCGACCGCCCACGGTCGGGGTTATAAGAATGATCTTAAATGGCTACCATGGCACCAATTTCTCTCCTCTCCTAGGTTCACAGCCATTTTTCAGTCTCCACCCCATCCACCTGTTGATCCCCATGCTCGGCTTTCACGCACATACAGCCTCCGAGCCGGAGGGGTTCTTTGCTACCCGGACTCACCTTATTTAGTTTCGGCCACTGTCATTCTTTTTACGTGTTGCCTCGTCACACATCTCTCATGCCACTTTGTGTCTGTCCGTGTCGCCTGCCTGGTGGGGGAGACCTCATCTTTTCTTCCCTCCTTCCTTTGTTTTTTTTTTTTTTCTTTTTCATTGTTTACTGTATTCAGCATATGTTTGGTGTCCCCGCTTCGTCGCTCTGTTGTCCGGCGTTGCGGTGGTACCTACAACTGTTATTTGGACTCATACAGCTCCGTGGGAGTTTTTCTCTTCCTCCGTTATTTCATTGATACGGGGTCCTGTTTGTTTTACTGTGTTGCTGTTATTTCTGATTGTACAATTCATTTTGTCACTTTTGTTCGAGCAACGTCATACTTTATTTTGGGATAATGGAGTTATTCTGTTGCAGTATGTATCCTTTTCCTGTACATTTCTCTCCTCGCTCAGATGTGCTGTACGTTGGAATTTCACTGTCACATACCTGTATGTATATCTTATACTGCTGTGATTACACCTCGCTGCTCTGTTTATAAATAAAGGTGACTTGACTAAAAATGATTTTCCCAAGCCTAACATGTTAAACTACTCTTTCTATTTCTTTTATCTATATATTATCTCAGTACATATGTTTGTTTGATTTTGTCAACAATCTTCATTTCCTTTTCCTTGGCACATGGTATGCAAAGTGAGGCCACCATGTTTTCTATGTGTAGTGGCCCTCACCTCTTTACCTCCCTTTCATTGATTGGGGAGAAATGTTTCTGTGGTGCAGTGACGTTGACCAGCTGATTTTTTGGTAGATCAGCTCGACAACTGACGGGTAATTGTCTAGTCTTTACTGTCAGGCCACAGGTGCACCTCCCCATAAATAACTGAAAGGCTCACACAAATGTATATAAATATCTTTATTTTAAAATACTAAGAGGGGCAGTTCAGGATAATAGCCTTTTTAAATTATACCTTACTCTTGCCTAGGCAAAGTGTATGTTTATTATTTTTTTCCTATAAAATTGTAAAAATGAGCCAGCCTCTTTAAGGGAAAAACATCTTGACCTCCAGCACTCAGAGGTAATGGATAAGCATGTATGTAAACTGGCTTTGTTGACATTGCCAGATGAAGCCACCCCGTGTGGACGCACACTTCTGTGACTACAGAAGTTGGATTTGCGAAAAAGATGGCTGCACTAGTTTATCTGTTTTGAAGAGGCAGTTTGTTCTTCTTTCCCATACATGTACCATGGTGGCTGTCAAACTGGCATGTTGGGTATCTGCCTACATAGGAGCTGTACAGGTGTGCTTTCATGGAGGCCAACCTTACTCCAAATTAGTTGATGGCAGTGAAGTTGGCTTGCAGATAGTGATGTCCGGATCATGAACGAATCGTTCATTTGATCCGTATCTTTTTAGTGATCCGGATGAGTCTGTGAATCATGCAGTTGTAACCTGATCCTAGAGCGAGTCATCTGCAGAGCACTCAGACACAGACTCTGGGATCAGGTTACAGCTCATTAATTCACATAGAGTCAGAGAGTCGTTCAAAGCTTCGAATGATTCAAATGATTCGAATCTTACAGGGATCCGGATCACTCAGAGAATATCACCATACTTTTATAAATAATTACATTAATAATCAGGATGCCCCCAGGATTTACATTCCCCTTTACCTCCAACTGCACCTTAAGTTAACTTTATAAATTAATTAAATTAACCCTCAGCATTAAATTAACCCATAACAACCCATCAACCATGACTGCGCCCTAAAATTAACCCTAAACACCCCATTAAGCATAACTGCCCCTAAATTAACCCTAAAAACCCCATTAAGCATAACTGTCCTAAATTAACACCAAAGACCCCATCAACCATACCAATTTATTAGGTAGTTTATCTGGAGTACATGCAATTAATTTAGGGGCAGTTATGCTTTGGGGTGTTTAGGGGGCAGTTATGCTTAATGGGGTGTTAGGGTTAATTTAGGGGCAGTTATGCTTAATGGGGTGTTAAGGGTTAATCTAATGGTAAGGGTTAATTTATTTAATTTAATAAAGTTAGCTTAAGGTGCAGTTGCAGGTAAAGGGGAATGTAAATCCCGGGGGCAGTGATTATTAATGTATTTATAAAAGTATGGTGATATTCTCTGAATGATTCGAATCCCAAAGAAGGCCGGATCACTGTGAGATGCGGATCCCTGTAAGATGCGGATCACTGTAAGATCTGAATCTTTGAACAACTCTCTGCCTTCAGAGACATCACTCGAGTAGGCAGGCAGGAGGGTTCATTGATTAATGAAAGGGGCGGGGCCAATCATTAGTGTGCCTGCACGGAGGGACTGGGAAACAGTAACTCCTGCGAGTCACACTGAGTGATCCGAAGATTCGGATCATTTCAGTGAACGAGTCGAAATGATCCGATTCACTTTAATCATCCAAACTTTCCATCACTACTTGGAGAAGGCAGTGCTGGGGGTTGATACCAGAGAATGATTGACAAGTGCAAAGGCATTCTGCATTAAAACAAAGGGCCTTTGGGTATAATAACTTATGAAAGAGAGGCGTAAATCCAAATCGTAGTTGTGTTCCAGTGCATGGAAGAGCTCTTATTCAAAGAAAAGAAAAAAAAAGTTTCACTTAAGGCTTTACTTGTTAATATGGATAAAAAAGGAACCTTTTATAGTGCATAGCAAGGCAGTCCAAATATGCATTACCTTTCACCCTGGATGTCTTATACAGCAGCATCGGATAATTTTAGACCTTATTAATAATGCAACCCCTATCATTTAAATAAGCATAAATCCAGCAATGTAAACTTAATGTGTTTAATTCAGGTTCGTTCTCTTTAAATGATTCTTTGTCTGACAGTGTATGATATTGTTCTATGCCATTTCTTTAATTGTGAGTGAGTTTCAGCAACGCGCCCCTCCTGTAAACCTCATTCAGGGATACTGATTGCACCGCAATTTGTCTAAACTTTGCTAAACTTAAGCATTGGGGGGGTAGTGCTCCTTTTTAAAATTACAGTTAATAGGTTTCCCTATAGATTGATTTGTTGTCTTGGTTTAAAGGTTGGTTTCTTCAATATCTCTCATTGATAAGACTTGAACATGGTATTTATTATCTAACCACATTTAAACGGGTCAGTCAATGTAAACCATTGGGTGTTTAGCACTGTTGCTATAAATCTTTAAAAATACTCCTCTTTAGATTATATATTTAACTTTTGAAGGTCAACAGCTGAGCAGCTTTTCTGTGTAACAGGAGTTTAAGCAACTATCCACATTGTGTGTAAAGTAAACAGTTATGCCAGTTATGTGTTTTTTACAGCAACTCATCAGTGATATAAATAAAAGATTGTGTGTAACAGATACATGTGTAGGTCTTTCTAAGATAAAATACTCCTTAGCTTCGACACAGAAGATGTGCGTGTTACTTTTATTTGGCCTTTCTTACGTAAAGGTTGGCACAATTCTCCTCCAAACTCATAGTTTATTGAACGCAATCCAGAATCTAGTACATGTGGTTCTATCAGATTAGTTGAATACAATTCACATTAAATCACTCATTCAATTAAATATCTAACAAATATAAATAAAGGATGATAGAGTAGCCTCCCATCAGAAGAGGTGGAGGCTGATACAGTAAGGGCATTTAAACATGCATGGGATGGGCATAAAGCTACCTTGGACAAGACCAAGAGCTGATTAAGACCTAAGTCTTACGTATAGCAAATGTTCCGACTAGATGGGCCTGCTGTCAAATTCTATGTTTCTGTGTTACTCCTGTGAAAATGTCAGACTACTAACATTTTTGTTTATTTTCCGCTCCAACTTCAGGTGCTCAGTGGATTTCCAGGACTGCTCGGTGGTCATGGCTTGCAAGCTCAGCAACAGAGGAACCTTTCGCTGCATGAATATCTTAGCATGGGCCTGTTGAAAGATGCAGGCATTGCCACACCAAAGGGCTTTGTTGCCAAAACCCCAGACGAAGCTTATTCAGTAGCAAAGGAAATAGGTATGGATCCTGTTAATATTAGTTACCGTATATTCCGGCGTATAAGACGACTGGGCGTATAAGACGACCCCCAACTTTTACAGTCCAAATATAGAGTTTGGACTATACTCGCCGTATAAGACTACCCCTCTACCCAGCATACATACACATTTATACACTGCCCTCACCACACACCCCTGCCTTTACACACACATGTATATGTGTATATGTGTGTGTAATATATATATATATATACACACTTTCTCCCCATCTCTTACCTTATCTTCTTTCTTCCATCCAGTTGTGGGAGCCCGGGGTCTGGCACTTCAGACCTCGGCTTCCCTGCTCCCTCATCACTACGCGCCGGCAATTGATGCCGGGCGCCGGGACATGACGTCATCCCTGCGCTCGGGCTTCCCTGCTCCCTCATCACTACGCGCCGGCAATTGATGCCGGGCGCCGGGACATGACGTCATCCCTGCGCTCGGCATCAATAGCCGGCGCGTAGTGCTTAGAGAGATTGGTGGCTTTGTGGGAACCTCCGGCTTGGTAAGTACCCGGCGTATAAGACGACCCCCCACTTTTAAGAAGATTTTTTGGGGTTAAAAAGTCGTCTTATATGCCGGAATATACGGTATTATCTCAAAAGTAATATAGGTCTCCTAGTTTCTGACATACATCAATGTTACATTTTTCAGACTGTTTCATCACAACCCTTTTTACTACTGTTCTGTGAGAAGTGTAAACGGAATTCCTGTGTTGAATGTTGAACATTTTGATTCCATTGCTTTTTTTCTGTATATGTGAGCAGCGCGTGCAGTGAGTTTGCACTAAATTGAATTATCCTTGAATTGTCTCCTAGCTGTTGTAGTACATGAATCCATTTGCAGTTTGTAGATGTTTGACTAGTTGCATTGCTGCACATTGCTATGCTTATTGATTTCACTGTCCCCCGTTCTACTCGGAGGTCATTTCTGGCGTTGTAGTTGATAGGTTAGGGATTTTGTTTACTCCAACCCGGGTAGTGTAATCACTGCTGTAAAAAATGTTAAATCCTAAGAATACCAGAGAACCCCCAGTCCAAAAATTCATCTTAATTCAACTTCTTTGAGTAAGGGGTAGGTTAGTCAGTCAGCTTTGTAAACCTGTTTTTTTTTTTTATTGAGGAATTAAGATTGTTTTTCAGGATCAAAGCATCAACTATAAATGGTATTGAACATAATTCACAGTTCAATGATAATTTTACATTGCCTGATTATTTATGTACTTCACTTAATGCTTCACTCATATCTTCAGTACTTTGTTGTATTCATTACTTGTCCCCTAAGCATTACACTTGATTATTTTGCACTTAGGCGTCTCTAGATGTTTTCTAAGCGTCTTGTTCTTTTGAAGTACAAGATGTTCCCTCTGGGTTTAGTAATTTCACTTCCTCGTCTGGATTGGTTCAGCTATAAGGAATCTCCCTGGCGTAAATTATTTTCTCTTTTTTTTTTTCTGTGTCTGATCCAACAAAAAGCATGTTAAGCAATGTCTTTCCTTAACCACTTACAATATACTACAGATCATATTTTATGACCATGGAAGGCTGGAAAATAGCAATACCCATAGAATGCTGCAAGAATTTCTCAGCTCAGATACGACTAACGGGTATCGGCACAATCAAGATGGTGGAGGGCATCAACCTGTAGCATGCAAATGATAACAAAAGCAGTAATGAAAGCAATTCAACTAGCACAAGCTAGAGACGTTTTTGTTTGTCCACACTCAAAATGCTGCTGTTTGTAATGGGTAACAATAAACTCATACTCTTCATTTTGAACCCCAACTCCTGCACCTCAGTTTTTTTGACCTTCAGTACTTATTCTGGAGGTGCGCGCAGCTTCTCTTTATTCTATTTAGTCTGGTCAACTCACACGCTTCTAGCCAACCTAATACTGTGTATGTAAAGAAAAGAAACTTTGTCCCTGACAAGTGCTCCATCTCTAATATAAAAAAAATGACATCACTAAAATGCACCTGTAATAGATTTGATGTGTGATGTATAGCTGTGTATTCTGAGGCTGCAAGTCCAGATCCTGTTTTTCTTTAACCTTTCTGTGTCTTTGCTCCAGGGGTTCTATGACTGTGTATAATTTTGTTAAAAAAAAACATTTGTATGTGCTGGGAAGTCTCAAGGTTGAGCAGCATGATAAATATGATTCTTCTTAAGTCTATAGAGGATCAATATAACTTTTAGCAATCTGCTTGTAGTTGTGGCTGTGGAAATCATGTAAGTGTAAAGTGTCTAAATCTATCTAGGCTGCTGGAAAAATACAGGATTAGTTTGGTGCATTTAAAGACTGCGATTACAATCGCACTGTCTGATCTCATAATGTTTGGGTTTCTGTTATAATTGACCTCTACCCTTGTACGCACCATTAAATGCACACTGGGGTTGTGGTATATTAATTTAGTAACCCATAGGCACCCTGTATTTCAACATAAGTAATTTGAATGAAGGTAGACTAGTAATAGCTGGATCTTGCCAGAATCCAAGCCCAGTTACTCTCCTAAATGTTACTTTTAGAGCACCAGCAGATTCCTTAGTACGGTACTATTACAGTTGGTAATAGAAAACAAAGAAACCACCTTCATGTGTAGATGTGTGAATAATGTATATATAAAATATATATATATACCCTACACGTACTGCTGCTCCCAAATGACACTCCTCACAAGTGTTCAAAGAATCAATATAACGAGAGACGGGCGCATGAACGTGGAAAAAACAAAAAATAAAAATAATAGTGTAGTACATTCTGATCAAAAGAATTATTGATTATGTGTGATCGCTATTGATCGGTGGAGACTTTTCCTACCGCTTTTATGCGTAACTCGGTTGTTATGCCAACCTGCTTGTAAGTTGCTCTGCTTTATTTATTAAACTATTGTTAGAACTCACTGCACCATTTGTGGTTTTTCATCTGTATTACAGACCCTAAGAAGACACCAAGGTCTTATTGATGAGCTGTATTTAAAGCCAAGTTTGAGTGCAATTCACACATAATCAATAATTCTTTTGATCAGAATTTACTACACTGTTATTTTTATTTTTTTCCACATGTTCATGCGCAAAATTAACAGTAGCAATCACATATGTAAGGCCATCTGCATGTAGAGGTTGGGGCGATGAGACAGAAGGTCAGTCACTGTTTGAGGATGATTTGATTGTAGCAAAGGTCACATGAAAGGTTAGTGGCCCAGAGGTCTCAAATAGAACTACTAAAAAAAAAAAAGTTGAAAAATATTTGGCTGTTAAATGTTACATTCTAGTACCCGGGGATATGGTTTTGTGTACCAATAGATATAGATATATAATCATGTCAACTAGGAGGTTGAGAGGGGATGAAACAGAGGGTGATGGACTGCTTGGTTGAGGATGATTTGTAGTGAGGGTCTTGTGGAGACGTCATGTCCTGAGGATCATGTTTGTGAGGTGAACAAATAGTTTATTTTCAGGCTACTGGTTGTGGGTATTGGGGGGTAAATTGTAGAACTTTAGTGTGTTTAAAGTTAGTATAGGTAGATGAGTTTGACAGAACAAGAGACAATAAATGAAATCTAGACTTACAATATACTACGGATCATATTTTTTGGAGAAAAACATACAGAGGGATATCATATTGGTAAGAGTTGGGAGTTTACATTTTATTCTAGATGGTATTGGGAGCCATTGGTGTGATTGGAACAGTGGACAAGACTAGTCTGGCTCAATCATATAATTATAATTACACTCAAACACAGCCATGTCCTAGAGGATCCATTCATAATTACTACCCTCACTGCACAATACTTCCTGATTCACACAACCCCCACCCAATACTGCTTGATCCTGCCGCAACATCTATAAATCCATGAAGATCCTAGAGGGTGCATGCATATTTTTTAATGGCAGGTTCCTACAATTTTGACCCCTGTGCTTCCTGATCAAGTTTCTGCAGAATCCATATAATTATTACTAATTTTTTAATCTCAGCCCTGCTGGATTTAGTAAGCAACCCCTATCCTGCCAGGTCCTGACATTATATGAATTAGGGAAATGTTTTCCTCGCTTACCATAATTTCCCTTTTCTGACTGAAGCATTAGAAGGTACTCACAACTCAGCTGATCAGACAAAATTAAAGGGAAACTCTCCCAATTTGTATGTGTTGCCGCTCTGTTAGTTTAGCCTTTTTAATGCATTGAACATTAAAGGAAACAAAGTTAGTAGACAAAAACATGGAATATATGTTGTTCTGTGTAGTAAAATGTTTGACTAGCGTATAAATGTTATGTTGCATATATTTCTTTGCAAAGGTTCCAAGGATCTGGTGGTGAAGGCCCAAGTGTTGGCTGGCGGCAGAGGTAAAGGTACCTTTGAAGGTGGCCTCAAAGGAGGAGTGAAGATTGTTTATTCGTAAGTCTTCATTATTTGGATCTTTAGAAATAAAATTGCTTGTTGACATTGGTTAAAGAGACACGCATAGCTGCACATGCTTTTTCACTTTTTCATGGGTTTCCTTTCGTAAATGCATGAGTGGATTTTGCAGAATCCCACAATATATGCATTTTCCTCGTCCCCTTGCCCACGGCTCCTTTCTAAACAGGAGATGTTTCTAAAACACCTGCTATACTTGTCACCAGCACTTTCTCAGTGATATCAACGGTAGTCCTTTCCTGCCACTTGAGGAGGAGGGCAAGTGTGTAAGAGGGGTCACAAAGTACTTTAACATGCATTGCCAGGAAATGCTAGTTTATTTTTTTTTTTTTAAAAAAAAAATGTTTATGTAATTAAAAATGCAATATTCAGTGCTGCAATTCTTTTCTTTGATCCATATACTCTGCACAATATTCTGTTTTAGTCCAGAAGAAGCCAAAGACATTTCCTCACAAATGATTGGGAAGAAATTGTTTACGAAGCAGACAGGAGAAAAGGGCAGAATCTGCAACCATGTATTTATCTGTGAGCGCAGATATCCCAGGAGGGAATATTACTTCGCAATTGCCATGGAAAGGTCATTTCAAGTGAGTGAGTGCATGTTAGAAGACATGTCTAGAAGTTACTTTCTTTTTTTTTTTTCCTAAATCATATGCTGGGCCACCATGTATATGAGACTTTACATATAATATATTGAATGGTATTGATTATAAGAATTTGCATTGTGTTGGAGGTGCTGTTCTGTTGTATTTGTTTCTCTTAACCTATTTATCCCCTTAACGACAATTGGCGGTCCTGGCACGACACGGAAAAACATGTGCTTTACGACAATTGACGTGCCAGGACCGGCACGTCTTTAAACGGGTGCACCCAAAAATGCAAACAAATGACTACCACAAAGTTTGACAAAGACTGGTGGTAGATATGGTGCATGGAAAGAGTTAAAATACTAGCATTTGGAATACCCTGGGCTGTCTAGTTTTCAAAAATATATGACTTGATGGGGTAAATTGCATTGGCCGGGTTCAAAGATACCTGAAATGGCACATGGGGGGAAGAATTACCAGATTTGGAAAAAATGGCTTTGAAATAGCAAAACGCTACCTGTACTTATTGCCCCATAATGGGTAGAAAAAAGCAAAAAAACATAAAAACATTGGGTATTTCTAAACTCAGGACAAATAGTAGAATCTATTTAGCAGGTTTTTTCATTACCTTTTATAGATGAGTAAAAGATTTTTCAACTAAAAGTTAGAAACAGTCATTTTTTTCTAAATTTTTCACCATATTTTATACTTTTTTTAATAGTAAATAATATGATACAATCAAAACAATGTCATCTAAAGAAAGCCCTTCTTGTCCTGAAAAAAACAATATCTAATGTGTGTGGGTTCAGTAAACGGGAAAGAAGAAAATTACAGCTAAACACAAGCAGCGCAGAAATGTTAAAAAGGCCATTGTCACGAAGGGTACAAAAAGTAAAATCAGCCTTTGTCACGAAGGGGTTAAAAGCTTACGATGTGCTACCACATCGCAAGGACCAGTGGGGACTTTTTGCCGCTGGTGCAAAAGCGATCAGGCTGCCTATGACAGCTTGGAGTCTCCCCTGTCCGCAAGAGCCAGCATCATCTTTCTGTGCTGGCAGATGACGTGTTTGACTCTGTAGAGCCCAGCTTGCCGATGACTGATCAGCTGCTTTGGTGGTTAAAATGTGCCCTCCCCAATTAGTTTTAATACATAAGTCATACTAAATGATGGACTATACATATACAAATGGTATCAAAAGAAATGCCTATATGTCCTTGAAGAGAACAATACATGTTATGTTTTGCGTACAGAAAACGTGAAAGGCAGAATCATGAATGCACATTTTTAATCAAAAGGATGTGGAAAACCAGGGTATGAGTGTCAAAGGAGTAGATGCCAAAACGCAGAAGGGGGAAGGGAGGTTCTGAAAACCAAAAAGCAAAACTTGATTTGTAATATATGTATGCATACGATTACATTGACAAGTTAACAGCCCAGACGCTCATCCTTGCAAAGGGTAAGGTATATCATCTTAAAGAGGAAATTTAAGGTTTCTGACCCCATCGCTATAGTAAAATGCATATTAAAGTAAATGCAGCAGTTTACCTCCTATTCTTGCTGCTGATTGGCTGCTTGAAGCTGGAGCTGACTGAAGGCGAGTATGTATGCGTTCTGCTGAACATATCTCCTGCACAGCATTTAGCTTGGTGGGCAAAAGCTTATTGGGGGAATCCGCTGACTACCCTAAAACGGACAACACAATATTTAAAGGGACCACTCAGCTGTCGTTATGTGCACTTTAACGTATACAAGTGTTTTTCTGTTTGAACACATATTGCCTAAAACGAACGAACATGAGCAGCAAATGGAAATATAACCACCTGTGGCAATGTATGTCACGTTCTTGGCTTGTCACAGATATCCTGTGTTTTAAGAGTTTAATTGTGTATATATGCCTGCTGTGCCAGAAATGTTTTTATACGTGTGCTAAGCACACCTTCACCACCAGATGGCAGAGTTTGCCCAAAACAGTTTGTATTTGTGGGAAAAGCAGAGCATTAACAGATGGCCGGTTCACACTTCTTTTTGAGACTGTAAGATGTATCTGACTTGGCAAGCGTTTATAAAAACCCCAGCTATTTTGTTGTATTTGGAATATGATACATGCCGTATTGTAAGGGATTTTTGTCTTATAAAATAAAATCTTGTATAATATAACAATAAACATGCTCTTTTTTGCATCAAGTTGCAGAACAAAGTGCTGTACTTTGTGTATAATATACACCCGTAGTTACACCCTCTCTAGTTTAGGATATATCATATTTGATATTTTTTTACTTAATTGTAACCTAACTTTTATTTTTATATTGTGTATACACTTGTGGCTGTTGTAAGGAGTAGACTTCCATCCAATCAAATATAGAGGATAATCCAGACAAAGGACAAACACTTCTGGTAGAATCGGGTCTATAATGTTTTTTTTTTTTTTCTGACCTGCTAATCTAATTGATATGATTAATTGCTACAGGGCCCTATTTGCCTAACGTATCACTTCTGTCTTGTATGTGCTGTAAGAAATGCCTCTTAAATTGCTTGCATTAAATAAATGAAATATAATAACGAGGATGAATTAATTAAATATCGTAAATTATTTTAGTATGTTGCTTTTCAGCATTACCACAAGGTGGCAGCTAAATACTGTTGATGTTAGTGACATCGTTTTTCGTAGGTTAAGGTAGGATCTGCCTTGTCAGTATCAAGAACACCTACATTTCACGTTGAATGTGTTCAACTGACAGCATCTTTATACTCTGCATGACCTAACTTGCCTTTTGCTGCGTTTCTGGCAACATTTATTTTCCATTTGAATCCTCGCAGTATACATGGATCACTCCTTTCACTTGCAATTTACGCTAAAAATACAATAGATCTACAAGTACTGCTGTGACTCCACAATCTGGAGAAACTAAGGCATTTTCTAAATGTTATGTTTTACTTCTAGATTTATGTCAGTTGGTAGCAATTAAAATCGTTATGGCTTAGATTTCCCAAACCTTACGTTTTGGTAGTGTATTCCAGATAGGGTTATGTGTTTTAGTATAGTCCACAATGAGAATATACTTCTCAATTACATTTATCTTACATAATAACTAATAAGGACTCTTGATGTTTAGAATTACAAAGTTAAAAAAAAATACAAAACTTAATATGATAGTATATTTAGTCTGCTTGGAGAATGATTTTGATCTACAACATTACCATTCTGTATGTTTCATTTAATGCCTTTGCCTGTCTTATTACAGAAGGAAACTATTTTCCGCTGTTGGATTCCTTCTATTTTTTTGCATATTTGTTGCATTTAAATATTTCAGATTATCCAGCTTTTAGTATTAGACAAAGAGAACTCGAGTAAACACAAAATGCTGTTTTTAACCCCTTAATGACAAAAATGCATTGTTTTTAATGGGTTTTGGGACCGCCCATTGTCCTTAAGGGGTTAAATGAGGATTATAGAAGGAAAATAGCTAACCAACCCTACCTGGCCCTATGTGAAAAAGTAATTGCCACCTTAGTTACTAAATCAACCAATCAACCAAATTGAATTCATAATTGGGTTCAATTTCACTATTTCACACCAAGGCATGATTACTGCCAGACTCTAAACTTCGGTTAAATAGAATCGGTCTTGCAAAGTGAAATAGGCAAGCAGCACATGAAGCCGCATGAAATTTAAGAACAGGTGACATGTATCGGTCTAAAAATAGTATCAAAGCCATTTCTAAAGCTCTGGGACTCCATCAAACCTTGTTTTGGATCCAATAACTACAAATGGAAAAAACTTGAAACATCTTGCGTAAAGCGAACAATGTATTTCACAATAAGAACAGTCAAACACCGTGGTGGTAATGTGATGTCATCAGAAACACACAAGCAAGTCCACCTCTGAATGTCTCAAAAGAAACAAAATGAAGGTGTTGGAGTGACCAAGTCAAAGTCCTGACTTGAATCTAACTGTGGCAAGACCTTAAAAAGGCAGTTCATGTTGAAAAACCCTCCAATGTGGCTGAATTAAAACAATTCTGCCAAGAGGAATTGGGCCAAAATCCCACCAAGATGTAAAATTGCAAACATTTGATTGCAGTTGTTGCTGCCAATGCGTGGCACAATCAGTAATTCCATAAACACTCTTTCCCATTTTTTTTTTGTACAATGATCATTTAACCCCTTCCGGACCAGCATTTGAAAACTGCGTCTTCCCTTGAAGACCGCAGTGTTTTTTAAATATTTAAATTCCGTGCTTGTGATTCGCTGCAAAGCGATCACGTGCACGGAATTGAGGGGGGGGTGGCTGCTACTGATCGCTGGGAACACCCAGCGGTCAGGTTCAGCCGCCCCTCGCGATCCCAGCGTTCAAAGCGACGCTGGATCGTATATCAGCGATGACGTACCTGGTACGTCCCGGTCTGCCTGTGACCCGGAAGTACCAGGTACGTCCAGGTCTTGAAGGGGTTAAATAGCTGCATTTTGTGTTTACTCGCATTATCTTCATCAGGAAGGGGGCAAATACTTTTTCACAATACTGTGTGTGTATATAATTAGAATAAAACGTATGTATGCTTTACATATCACATATTTACATATGATAGGCACTGACGTGACATGGATTCGATTCAAGCGTTATATTTTATTGCACATAATTGCACATTTCCCCTGGTTTAGACGTGCTTAAATGGGAACTCCCACCAACTATTATCAGATTAAAAATGTTTCCAAAATGCATATTAGCCATGTCTATATGTTCTAGCTTTGTTACCTTACCCCAATCTACTAGCCAAACTTCATGATGCCCTATAATACTGCATGTGGTTAGCAATGCCATGCCATAAAAGTTTATGGCAATGCGAATGAAGTCCACTTCTACATAAAGACACAACTAATGGTAACCTCAAAGTTTATTGAAACAAAAGGAGATCAATATATAGAATATATATGACATATGGTATGACAGCGAGGTATAAGCCTATGAGTATGAACGGGGATATTCACTTCCATTTTGATACCATAAAGCAATATTTTGAAGATATAAGTAAAAATACATTTTGTATAACTTAATATAATTATTTTACATACGTGTAAAATTCCAAACTCTTTCATAAGTTTGAACATGTTTGTGTTACATGAAAAAACGAAAACAAAGCGATTTGTAGCATTTCTTACTATGCAGTTTGTTTGCGGTAATCGTTTACTCTTTGACAAAGACAGCAGTCCTGTTACAGCATTCATCTAAATCTTACGGTTTGCACGTGGGTATTGCCTGGCATTAATGTAGCTGAGACGTGTACCATGCTACCAATTAAATATCAAGCTGACTTGTATTTCGTTTTCTTCAGGGTCCTGTGCTAATTGGAAGTTCCCAGGGAGGTGTTAATATTGAAGACGTAGCTGCCGAGAATCCTGACGCTATTGTAAAAGAACCTATTGATATTGTTGAAGGTATCAAAAAAGAACAAGCTGTCAGGGTATGTGAATGTTTGTAAGATATATATATATATATATATATTTTTTTAAAGGCGTTCTATATAGTGCAGCACCACAATCGAACTAATGTTACACAAATACACTCGATTTCTGAGCCAAGTGTGTATAATTATTACACATACTGATTTAAGAACTGATCTATACATGTTTCATGTAAACCCAAACTTGCTATTGCCTTACAAGCTAAATTTTACTATTTTTTTTATAAAACTTTGTTTTAGATTGTCAGTGTCAAATACAGTTTTAATAGTAGATAAAATCATTTTGTAACATTCTGATTCATTAAGAATACATAAAGTTGCAATCAGCAGGCTGGTAGAAGCTGATGGAGTTAAGCATAAGACTGCTCTTATAACTAATGGGTTCCTTGTATTTCCTAATCTTTGCTGTGAACCAGAATGAATGTAGTGTAATAGTGAACATACAGCTTCATCAACCCATCCATGCTGATAAATGATAGACATATGGTAGATAACGGTACTGATGTGGATACATTTCTTGCAATGCGACTGTTATTTTCTGTAATTACATCACTTTAAAAAAAAAAATGTTTTATTTTAATTTTTAGCTTGCAGAGAAAATGGGCTTCCCTCCAAATATTGTAGATGAAGCAGCACAGTGTATGATCAACCTGTATAACTTATTTATCAAATATGATGCATCAATGGTAGAAATAAACCCAATGGTCGAGGATGCCTCAGGAGTTGGTAATTATCACTATATTACTAATACATTTTTAAATTGGCATTTCAAATTATTTGCAAACAATACAGAACTTAACATATGAGATACATACAGGAAAATATCAATGACAGTATTGCAATATTAGTGCATGGTCTGATCTAGAAACATGGAATTTGATGGCAGATAAGAACCATTTGACCCACCTAGTCTTACCATTTTTCCTGATGTAAAGACTCAAACCTTAATCAGTCCTTCGTATGTTTATCCTGTGCGGTTTTGATGCTGAAATCATTCAGGGACATTAAAACCCACCCCAGGACGGTCTGTCCTGAGAAATCTGAGCTTCCCCTCTAGGTTGAATACAGGCTCTGCGTTCAACCATGCAAGTCAATGGAGCCCAGCTTACTAATCACAATTTGATTAGTTTAAATAAATAAAAAAAGTTAAATGTAAAAATAATTCCCCAGTGAAGTCACTATCAGGGGAAATATCCATTTAAAAAATGTCAGAAGTATTAGCGCTATATCTTCACAAAAATCATGGCATGAAATGAGTTAAAATACTGGCATTTGAAATACCCATGGGGCATCTAATTTTCACAAGATGGGGGTAAATTGAATTGGCCAGGTTCAAAGATGTCCCAAATAGGACATTGGCATAGACTGATAACAAAAAAATGTGCACCCCCCAAATGGAGCTTTTTACCCCCCCCTCCCGACAAACCTATACCTGGGTGGTATCACTGTGCTCAGAAGATGATGTTGCTGAACATATTGGGGTATTGTTTAACAGTTACTTATAACAGAAGCTGTAAATTCATACCTGAATTACAATGTGTGTAAAAAAAAAAAAACCCCACACAGACCAATAGTCGCTCGTACGGACCTTTTACTCCTGGAGTGGGGGTCTCCCCAGGGGGCTCATCTGCCAGGCAGTGTGCGTGCTTACTGTTTGTTAGTGTATGGCAACACTCAATTGGGTAATATAGAAAATAGAAACCTCATTGGGGATAAAAAAAAAAGCTGGCTAAGAGATCGAAACCAAGTTTGTTGACCCCTGAGAACATTATGTGAAAACCTTTTTTTCACATAATAATGCCTTTTTAAGTTGTGATTCTAGTAAATCTAGACTGAATGCCACTAGTATATAATATAGTAGTTCAAAATTAAGGAAAGATGACTGCTTATGAAAAACACTGTAAAGAAAATTTATTTTGGTGAAAACATTGGATTTTGACAGCAAATACTTATGGGTTTTAAGCAAAACATAAATTAACAGTGAGAGAAATGACTCCTTTCACAATTTCTATTGTCAGTCTGAAGCATAGTTTGTTTTTATCGTGTAATAGAATCACCGTAATAAAAAACAGTTGTTAAATAAGACTGTTAGGCTGTTGATTGGCCTAATTCTTATTTTTTTTATTCCTGTAGTAAATTTTATTGTCGTTTTAAACACATCAGCAAGTTTAGCTAGGAGCGCAGAGTTGAATGTTCCAGCATGTCGGGCTTAGCAGATGTCATGGCTTTTAAAGTTAAAGGTTCTTTAAATGTCTGCGCAAGGTAAATGACACAGATTATGACGAATCCTAGCAAAATCACCATTATAGCATGTCATCTGCCTTCCAGAGTGAAGCTCCTCAGCAATTAAACACTTTGCGCCTTCATGTGGTTTGGTTTAATGCATATGTACTTATTAGCACAATTACTGTCTTCTTAAGCAAACTACCGTATTTGCCTCGATTGATATAGACAAGGTTTGTTCGCTGAGCAAATGCCCCCCCCCCCCAACTTACCGGTGCTTCTGAGTCCCGGGTGCTTAGTCCGGGCAGCGTGTATAGCTCTACGCGACTAAGCACCGGGGCATCATTGGGACCACCCGATCCGGCTTTATTGAAAACTGACAATTGAAAACTTAACAATAAACACTAGTATTTACCAATTGCCATTACCTTCAAGGAGCCGCATTATCCTTAACCCCTAAATGACAAAGCCCGTACATGTACGGGCTCAAAATGCATTGTTTTCAATGGGTTTAGGGACCGCCCATTGTCCTTAAGGGGTTAAAGTAATTTTGGAGGTAGGTTTGAATTAGGGTGTTAACCTTTGGGCAGGTAAGGAGCGTTTTGTTTAGTTGCCAAAGTACACACTGTTGGGGTATATACCGGTGAGTCAATTCATAGGATTACAGGTGTGTGGTAACTCACCTGTAATCATGTAATCATGACGTATGGCCACCATTGCCGCACGTGACTTTTCAGCTCTGCTAAATCTGCCTGGGTCAGCTGTAAGTGCTATTATTGTAGAGTGGAAGTTGTAAAGGTTGGAAGGTCCAACAAGCTTATATAGGTGTGATGGTCAGGTGTCCACATACCTTTCGTCATATGGTATATTAATGAGAGCTTTTGCAGAATGATTGCACTGATGTCGCTGGACATTCCTGCCAAAACAATGCACAAGGAGTGGAGTTTCAATGCAGTGTCCATTGTGGGATAATGGGAAATGAACTATTATTGGCATGACATGCCAGGGCTATGCGATTGCCAGAGGCAGCGGCTGTCATTTATATGTAACATATAACTTGATGTTTTTTTCACATGAAAGTTTGGAAAGAGACATTGTTTTGGTAGCTTTTAAAGCTTTGGTCATATTTCACTAAAGTAAAAATAATCTATTACTATTACAGTAATGTATTACTAAGCTCAATTGGTAAGTTTTTTTTATTTTTATTTATTATTATACAACACAGTTTTGTTGGAAAGTTTTGATTTGGCTTCAGGGCTTTTTTTAAAATGAGCTCATTTCATGTGCCATGTTCAGCATTGCTCTTAGAGATGCAATTATCCTCTATAACCTATAATGAAGGGTTTTTGAACTTTTTGAAAAATTGAGTCAAATCATTTTCTTTGCTAACAAACAACTTAATATAGTTACCAATGAATAACGCCAATAACCTTTTTGTGTAACTACTTAAGCATCATTTATGTGACATGTGGGTCATGGGCTTTTTTCATATTCCCTTTCATAGATTGTATTCCGTAGCCTGTCTGTTGGATTTAGCACCCGTGCTTTGTCATTGTCTAGAAAATAAAAGATGGCAACATACTAGATATATTTATCTTCCTGACACTACTCTTTCCAGTTCTTTTAAGCGATTGCAATTCTTATCTGGATTCATACAAACCTCCTAACCAAGTACTTTAATGATTTAAGATGTTTTGCCATTGGCCATGGTAGTGAAGTACACACGGATTGACACTTGACATACAAAGTATATCAGCAACAGTGTGGACTATAGTTAGTATGAAATAGTAATAAAAAAACAAAACAAAAACCACTTAACTTTAGTAGAAACTGCAGCTCCCCCACTTGCGCTTGGCGCCAGTTTTGATTGCTTTGCTATTTCAGTGGCTCTGTTGCATGTGCTTCAAGAATTCCTCCGAATCATCCTCTCCAGCAGCGCAAGGTAAATGGTTCAAATAAAGATAACTGAAGAATGTTGTGCCAGAAAACAAACCCTTTTGTGTTTAATAGATGTATTTTGAAATAACAGCTTGCTTTAACAGCAGCGATGGAAATATCTAAGGCTGGAATACTATACAAAAGGCACCGTACATTGTTTACCTGTATGAAATAGATTAAAAAAAAAAACACTCACATTTTTAGTAGAAGCTGCAGCTCCTTTCATTTGTTTGGCACCAGTTCTGTTTGGTTTAGACGGAAAATCACTAGTTGGAAAGCACTCCGACCTATGCGAGCGCTATGCAGATGTGCTAACCTCCTCTTCATTGTTTGCCATATAGTACATTTTAACCCCTTAATGACAAAGCCCGTACTCAAAATGCATTGTTTTGCAATGGGTTTAGGGACCGCCCATTGTCCTTAAGGGGTTAATCTTGTTTTTATAAGGAAGAGGTGAATGTTTCTAACTGAGATGTTTATTTTATGGCAGCAACTTAAATATTAAGAATGGCTGAACAATATACAAGCACTCATCCATGCGCATGTTACAGCATTAACTTTGGCTTGTGCATAGTTGTCAATAAAAAGTATCCTGTTTATCTTGGGTTGCAGATGGACTTCTAATCTGTCCTTTTTAGCTACTGCATTATATTCACTTTTATCGCTTAATGGAAAATAGTTATTTCTTCTTAACATACATTATGTTTTATAAGGCATTCCTGCCTGGATTAGGACGGTCGTCGACACAAGAGGGGTGTTTATCATCTTCCTTCTCCCATCCCCGCTGTGTTGCCTTTAGATTTACCTTCTAGCTTAGCTGTTTCAGTTGGCTCTGTTGCACAGTCTTCAAGAATTCCTCTGACTCATCCTCTGCAGCAGCGCAAGATAAATGGTTCAAACCAAGATAATTGAAAAATTTCATGCCAGAAAACAAACCTTTTGTAGGGTAAATAGATGTATTTTGAAATAACGGCTTACTAAAACGGCAGCCATGAAAAATGTCTAAGCCTGTAATACTAAACAAAAGGCACTGTTATATTTCACTATTAAGAGAGAGTCCTTTTACTGTGAAAGCCATTATATTCACTCATAACTTAGAGATGCCATTGTTTTTGGTTCCTTTTGTTTTGAGCTTTTTTCCAATGTTATGTGGATATTTAATTATTTAAACGGACAAAATGAATGCTGTTTCTTAATAACGTGATTTAAACCTGTGGGCTTGGGTAGGAAAAATATTTGGTTAGATCAATGCCGTTTCACTTTATGCAATTGATTGTGAACACTAATAGGGCTTAGGAAAATAATCCTCACTATGCTGTATCTCTAAGTGTAAGAATGAAAAGGAGGGGGGACATGGTGGTAAAAGTGCAGGATCCACGTGGTGGGTTTAAAGCCTAGCTTTGCTTTGATTGGAGTTTGCCATCGTACCCAAACAAATTTGAGATGCTCAACCAAGCGTTCTTAGCAGGAATACATATTTTTCAGATAAATGACTGAATATATTTGATGTTGGCTGCATATGTCTGCCTATTAAGTTCAGGGACACTATCAGATTCCTACAACTGCACTAGGCACTAAAGGTTTGGTGCATAGGAATATTGAATGGGAACCGACATATTTGTATCATTGGTTCTTAAAAACATTTTCCCCACGCATCTATTTTTTTCTTAATTCCATATACTTAACTGATCTCTAATAATTAACAGTCCTACCGCATGGTGATGCTCTTATTAGTAATGCGACTAAGAAAATAAAACAAGCAGGCTTTATTTTTTTCCATTCTCTGAAATTCTACATAGATTTGCCCTGCGGTGTTCCTAACCCTTGTTTCTCCTGTCAC